>JAOPUL010447424.1:0-11385 GCA_027564515.1 Octopus rubescens | reverse complement strand
ATGTATGTATTTAATCATGTATATATAAATGTATATACATACAAACACATGCATATATATATATAGATATGCCATGTGTGTGTATATATGTATATGAGTGTACACATGCCAAATTCAAAGTAGCTGAAGTTCTATATCTAATAGCTATATATAATATTTGCAGGTGACACAAAAAAGCCCCCAGTACATGCTGTAAAGTGGTTGGCATTAGGAAGAGCATCCAGCCATAGAAACCATGTCAAAGCAGACACTGGAGCACAATGCAGTACTTGGACACACTGGATACTGTCAAACTGTCTAACCCACACCAGCATGGAACATGGACATTAAATGATGATGAGGATGAAGATGATGATATATACCACATAATACCAAAATTAAACTTGTACATGCATTCATATATACAGATACACACACTTAAATTATAATAAGGCAAAAGTGAGCTTATTGCTTACAGTACTCAGGTGCATTACAACTCATCATAAAATGTTAAAAGAGGGGACAGAAAGCAGCCACAAAAAGAAAGACAACAATGAAAGCCAAAAGTAGATGCGCAGTACACAGGGTAAAACACAAAAGGATGGTAAAATGAACATTAAAGAGCCATAAAGAGGAAAGGGTACATAGGTACATCAGGAGTAATATTGGTTTCAAATTTTGGCACAGGATCAGCAAATTTGAGGGAGGGGCTAAGTCGATTACATTGACCCCCATTGCTCAACTGGTACTTATTTTATTGACCCCAAAATGATGAATGGCATAGTCGACCAAGGCAGAATTTGAACTCAGGTTGTAAAGACGGACAAAATGCCACTAAGCATTTTGCCCAGCATGTTAAGGATTCTGCCAGCTGACCACCTTACATTAATTGATAATATTAGTGAATTTCAGGAAGCATGGAACTTTTGAAGAATGCAGTATCCTGACAGCTAACAACTGACGGAAGTAGTATATTCCATGCTTCAACAATTCTAAGTGTGAAAAAATGTTTCCAAAAGTCATGGGTGCAGCATTGCTTTTTGATTATATAAAAGTCTGAGTCCAGTTTATTATTTATCCACTTGATCCTTGAAACAGATGACTTCTCCATAGAGTCTTTTGTTACTAATAAACATATCCACTCTAGTCAACACACTTATTGAGTCCTCATTTTAACTATGGGCTTCTGAGCTCCCTACTGGGCATATTCCATTCCTCCTACCCACTCACCCAGTCCAATTCTCTGTATCACTTCATCTATATTCTCCACCCCCACCCCCACACACACTGTACATCGAGGGTATGTCCTGACACATAGCAACATCCCTCTCATTCTATCCATCTCTCTTTCTCTCCCAACTGGGACATCCTTATATTTCTTTTCCACAGCAAGACACCTATCTCTATCCCTCTATTATTCTTTATCCCTCTCTCATCAATTGGCACAAAGCCACGTCCCTCAATACTCCCCCCCCCCCCAGTCGAGGGGCCTTTGTCGTGTAAGTTATTTGGTGATTCCCACCAGTACTGGTGCCACAAAAAGCACCCAGTACACTCTGTAAAGTGGTTATTGTTAGGAAGGGCATCCAACCATAGAAACCATGCCAAAACAGACAATGGAGCTTGACACAGTCCTCCGGCTTGCCAGCTTTTGTCAAAGCATCCAATCCATGCCAATATGGAAAACGGACATTAAATGATGATGATGATGATATATATAAAATATATGTGTGTGTATATTTGCATGCGTGTATATATGTGTATGTTACTGTCTCCTTACCTTGACATCAAATGATAGCTGTAAACAATGTCAATAATAGTGATGATGATGATGATGATGATGATGATGATCACACACACACACACACGCAATGTGCAAGAAGAGAGATGATGCATAGAAAAGATAACAGCTGTGATAATAAAGTTCTAAGCGCTCAAAGTGAATTGAACCTGTGCCTCTGATTCTGTTTCACTCCTACCTTGATGTCATTAACCTTTAGTCTATGTTGGTTGGTACATGATGTCATTAACCTGTAGATTATTTTGGGTGGTATATCCCTACCCTGATGGCATTAATCACTAGACTATGCTGGGTGGTACATTCTTCAGTCAACAGTTTATTTTAAAATAGTGAGAAACACTGACAACTGGCGAATGTTACTTGCATAATGATAATGATTTTGATTATTGATTAGTGGATGTACATTTCATCATTCCCATATTGTTAGCTTCATTAATTTTCCTTCACCAATTGTTTTTATAGATTATGGGTGAGCTAATAAGGGAGCCTGTTCATGGTCGTTTGATCAGATAGAAATAGCAGCTAAACTTTTGTCAAATCACACTGTACAATCTTAGAAAGGATATACATTGGCTAATATAGTCTGGGGAACAGTTTTTCTGAAGTAATTGGGTGTGGGATAAATGTCTTTAATCTTAAGTCTACTAAATGAGGATCTTCTTGAAGTAAACAACAACAACATATAATTGTTATAATCTTTTAAAAAATTTATTGATGTAATATAACAATATAAATGCTCCATAAGCCACATAGAGGTTTTCAGGGATTGGGTTTCATTTTGGTTACATAGTATTAAGCAGATAAGAGATAAATCTCTTCTGGGAGAGGAAGATGGTTGGCAGGATCTATGTCTAGTGGTGGTCTGCCCTTGAACCTTCTCTATATGACCTGTAAATGCCCCTCCCCTCCCCTGCCACCATTAAGTAGATTACTGGAACTTCAGTTACCATGACTAGACTTGGGATGAATATTGAAGTGGTTTCCTGTTGTCTTCTCCAGGTAGGTGGGATTTGAACTCAGAATGTAAAGAACCAGAGGATATACCATAAAGTCTTTCTGTCGGTGCACCAATGATTCTGCCACTCTCCTACCCACAGAACAATGTGAAATGTAGCATTTACTCAAGAACACAACATACCGCCTGGTCCAGGAATTGAATCCACGATCTAATGATTGTGAATGCAACACCCTAACCACTAGGCCACAGGCCTTCATATTGGGAGGGCCCCTGAGAAAAATTTGGTGAAGTGAGACAAAGATGTTTTCTGGCTTTGGGATAGGATGTCCCTCAAAATTCAAGGAAGCCATGAGTTTTTATTTATTTATTTATTTTGTAACTGGATGCATTCAGACTTACCTGGCATTTTCGACTCACTTTGGGCAAAGTTGTTCCACTGTTCACGTGCGGTACATCCAACTTTACCGTAACCGAGCCTCTTTCAGTCTGCGTTCACACCACATGTCTTCACTTGAACACGGCTGCTAGGAAAAGGGTAGTGAGTCGCTCCTGACCCTCATGCGACATCACTTGTCCTGACACTTCTGGTTAGGCATCCCCCAACTTCCAACAATCCCCCTCCCCATGGCAGCCCCACACGCACCCCTAATCTCAAGGATCAATCTCCCATCACATTGCTCCATGTAAAAATCCGCCAACCACCTGGGGTGGTGTTTTCCTTTTCCTCTTCCTCGGAGTTCATCAAAACAACAACTCTACGGATGTCCAAGACGTGACAGAGCATTCTGTCCACGGACACATTGTTTTGGGAATTTACAGCCATTACCATTCCCTTTCCCCATTGAGATGTGCAATGCACGTTCAGGGACTTGACCCAGACCTCTTCACTCACTTGTATGAATGTGTTCTCTCTCTTTCCACCAGCTGTTGTGGTACCATGCTCGGGTGTCGCCATTCGTATCTGTATATTGCCCTGTGTGGAAATGGCTCCTCAGCCTGTCCCACTCGAGGAGACATGTACAAAACATTGCCTCCATTGGTGAAATGTGCCCCTTTTCTGCCATGGCCTTGATCGTGCAATGGTATCTCTCTACAATCCCATTTCCACTTGGCCTGTATGCCACTCTGAAGAAGCAGTTCACCTTCCACTTGTCAAGCATCTCCTTCAGTGCCTCTAAGCAAAACGCTGTGCTGTTGTCCATCAGCACTTCATCCACAGGGCCCTGTTCCAAGAATATCTCTCTCAGCATTCGCGCAATTTCCTCCGCAGTCCCAGTCTTCATTTCCCTCCATATTGCCATCCATCCCGGCCCACAATCAACCATTGAGAGATATGTCCCTTGTCAGTAATGTGTCACGTCCACTGCCAATCGCTTCCAGTTGTGCTCCACCGAGATACTGCCAGTCTCATGCACACCCGGAGCGGGGTCGATAGACTGGCATCTGTCGCAACCTCCAACCACTCCCTGGAGACGATTCTTCTGACTAGGAACACGGTCCTATCACTCCCATGTGGTGCATAGCATGCAACTCCCTCAGCTCCAATCACTCAGCTGACACACTGCAGCTATCCCCTTTTCTGTGTCCTCTGGCACTTCCAGTCAGCCTTTCTTCACCCTGGTTAAAATGTCTGCCCTATTTTTCTCAGAGGGTACGAAGACTACACTCAACTTCAGGCTGAACTTGGTAGACAGCTCTCTCAGAGTTCCCTGATGGCACTTTATCGACATTTCTGCTGTCCCTCTCATTCGCACCCTCTTCTCACTGGTAAGGACTGATCTCACCCATCCGAGTACAGTGGCTGAGTTGGTGCAAATCTCTATAGTGCGCAACCCTTATCTCAGGGTGAGATTCACTCCTCTCAGCACAGCGTCCAGTTCGGCTACATTGATGTGGTTGTAGTCCTCCTTCTTCCTGAGTCAGGCTGCATCCTTGACCTCAACACCCCCTATCTCCAGAGTGACCCCTAGTGCTATGCTGCTAGCATCACACCATACGATCCCACACTCCAATTTGGGAACATACCAGTATCCGCCTTTACCCTCCCCACGATTTCCTGCATCATGGCCACCGTCCTCTCTCCGACCCTGTCACTCCAGCTCACCCCACCTGCTCATCTCTTGACATAGCTGCATGCTGTCCAGAGCCATCCTGCTATTGGATAGTGGCCCACCAATTTGCCACACATTGAGAAGAGTTCCCATCAATTTATTTCAGGGCCCAGTTCTGGGACTCAATTCCCCCTTTGAAACACCAATGTGCCCTTCTTGTCTCTTTGCAGCTTGAGTCCTAGTGTGACTCCTCCTTCCATCACCTCCAGTGGCTTCATGGTCAACCCGAACCTTCCCAAGTGGCTTGAATCCTCTGATTTTGACACCACAGTCTCGTCTACCAAGATGTCGCTGATGTAGGAGTTGGAGGCCCTCTTCACCTTGTCTGCTTTCCTCAGCATGGCCTTGAGGACCGTCACCATGATCTTTGGTGCAGAGTTCAACCCGAAGCCAAGCCTGGTCAGGCAGTATGTCTGGCCCTTATAACTGACCAGCTGATACTTCCACAGCTTCTCATCTACGTGAAGCTGTAGATATGCCAACTTAAAGTTGACAATCGTGGAGGCCCTCATCATTCGTCTTCACGCAAGGTTTCCCCGCAGACGTCCGTGACCTCGCCACCTGTGTGGCATGATACGTATTCATTGAGTTCATGAAAGTCCAACCTGGTCTGACCTTGTTCTTTGTAGGTTGCACCACTGCCATCAATGGCAATACTCCATACTTTACCTACTCCTCCCAGGTAATCAGTATACCCTCCTTGATCCATCTCTGTACCTTTCCCTCAAACTCGCCTCTGGCATCTCCTTTCAAGGTATGCTGATAACAGCCCACTCTATTCCTCAGTGTTGGTAGTTCTCCTTTCCAGTACCACTCAACTACCCACTGTCGCCCATCAAACACAGCCCTAAAATCTTTGTCCAGTATGGTGTGAGCGGCATATTTTTCTTCATGGAACTTCCAGTTCTCCTGTTGCACACTCATGGTGCATGATGTTTCTGTGCTACCAAACGTCACCCTAACTTCACTCACTGTAATGCCTCCCAAGCAGCTGATCGCATCCATGCCCATCACTACATTGATTCCATCCACCACATGGTCAATCACGATTGCCCGGAGCCTTATTTTTCTACCCCGTACCACCATCTCCACCTCACTGCTACCTCTGCATCTAATCTCCCTGTCGTCGACTGCCCTGATACGGCTCATCTCACTCCACTTTTTAACCAGTGCCGCAGTCACTAGTGTTGTTGTGCAGCCCGTGTCCATGAGGGCTCGTGATAGCTTCCCCCACCCCTCCACTACAGGCAGCGACTGCAAGGGCGCCTCTACTCGCTTCCCGAGGGGATCCACCGGCGCAGTATCCCCCTTGAACCATTTCCCTGGTTGCAATTATTGGCTATGAGGCCTGACCATTTACATCGGTAGTAGATGATGCCTGGCCTCGGCTCTCTACAATTTTTGCCATGTGCTGACCCTGGCACCTAAAGCATTGACCTCTGAATGCATGCAGACGACTCTTCACACTGGCTGTTCTCATTTCGGCATTCATTGTCCACTGCCATGGACCTCCATCACTGCCAGACCTCCATGGACCTCCATCATTAGCTCACTCATGCTCATTTCCCTGTTGACAGGCAGTTGTTGAAACTTTAATGAGATGTCTTCGTGAAATCCATTTACGAATGCTATCCGCACAGCATTTTTGAGGTCTACCATGAATCCAGCCAGCATAGCCAACCGCCATAGCTTTGCAGCAAACACATCCACCTGTTCTCCAGCCCATCTTGCTCTGCCCAGCTTGGCAAATGCCACATAAGACCCCTCAGTGAATGCCTCCTTAAGGTGTCATTCTACTTTATCTGTCTTCAATTGTTCAGCATCATCCATCTCGAGGTATAATGCCAGTGCATCTCCCTCGAGGTGCAGAGCGATTAGGCCAGCCACATTTTCAATCCCATGCAGCGTGGAAACTAGTCTCATCTTTTTCAGTTAGGCGATCACATCCCCTTCGCCGCTAAAAGATTTTATTGCCTTGCTGAGTTTCGCTGCCATCTCCCTAGCGAGATCGTAGGACTTAATGAAAACAAAACAAAAACCCTGTCGAAGGAAAGAAAAGAAAAAAAACAAGCAAAAACGCTGCTGGGAGTAAGAATGCCGAAAGACGGGAAAAGGTCTTTAAATTCCTTAGACACCAAAATAGCTTGTAACCAGATGCAATTGGACATACTTCGTTTCTAGGTGGGGTTCACTCGTGGCTAGGTCGCACCACCATCACGTGCATTCATCTAGTTCGCTCTCCTGATTAGCATTTGAGCTACACGTCCACATGCCTCAAGCACTGCTGTCAAAAAGAGGAAGTTGACCTTCGCCTTGTCATGATCTTGTCCTCCCACTTCCAGTCAGGCATCCCCTAACTTCCGGCACTCTCCCCTTATGACAGGCAATCCCACAAAAACAAAAGAAACAACTTCAATTCAACACCAAGTGCCTCAATTGATCTCACACCACAAGGTTCAACGGAACCTACTGAAGCAAACCAACATGCTCGCAGCATTACCACGGGCAATGTCGAGGCTAAAGCATTGGAACAGCCAAGCACCCTCACTGACATCACCTGACACCTCAGTTAGGCGAGCCGCCAATGATGACTTCGCTGTCAGTAGCCCAGCCTCTCCAAACATCTCAAACACCACAGGTTGAAAGAAATTGTTCACTGACTGATCTCGATACTAAAGGTCTTTAAACCGTTCGGCTACGGAAGCAGTAACCCTCCTATTTATTGCAGCGTCCAGGATGTAGGAGGGAGCAAAGAGTCACGGACTGTGGAATCCCAGATGAGGCACCTACCTCTTACCCAGGAACAAAGGGTAAGACCATCTGGTCTCTTCCCATCACTTCTGGATAATCCTGCTGGCCCCAGAACTGGGGAGATATTAACCCGAGCCTGGGTCTGCTGCACGCGCACATACTCATGTTTGTTATGAATATCACTTTCTCAAATGTTTACACTTAGCTGCTTCTGTGACACACAAGGACAATATTGGATAATTAATATAGTCATAATTAAGTTGTGAGTGACTAATTAAAAGGCGGGATGTTCATTACTGGAACGCCTGTGATCATATTTCATTGCTTATTGAAGATTGGCCTATTAGAAATAGTAGCTAAATCTCTCTCAAATCACACATTACTATCTTATGTATGAATGAACCAATGAGGGAGACCTGGTAGAAATAGCAGCCAAAATCTCCCTCAAATCACACCCTACTATCTTATTTATGTATGAGCCAATGAGGGAGACCTAGTAGAAATAGCAGCCAAATCTCTCTCAAATCACCCCCTACTGTCTGTCGTATGTATGTACGTATGTATGAGTGAATGATTGAAGAAAATGCTGTTCAGCCCTTTACTATCTCGCTAAAGTCAAATTTGGGCGGAATTCTGGTTTAAGCACCCCTCATAACATTTTTATTTTTTCTAATTTATTTTAATAACATAATTTTCTGTTAGTAAATGTAGGCCGTGTGCATGCGCGATTGTTTAAAATATTTACAATTTTGATTTCGAAGTATTTAAAAAAATTATTTTGAAATTAAAGAGAAATGAATGGCAGAATCGGACTGTCCGTATTTTAAAACCATGAATTTAAAATAAAATATCGAAAAAAAGGTGGAAACATTTGGATTTAGTGGGGTAGGATAAGATATTAAAAAAAAAAATTGTATTGTATAATCCTATTAATTCCATTGTGCAGAAGGCAGAGACGCAAAAAGAAATTGTAAAAATTCTCAAATATATAAACGTTATGACTAGTTAAAAAGGGGTGCTTCGATTAGAACTCCGCCTCAGGGTGTGTCATATTCACTGTACACATACACACACCACCCACAGTAAAAAAAAAAAAAGAGAATTTATTTGTTTATCTCGACCTGACCTCCGTTTTTTTATTTACTTTTGTAAATGATATTGTTTTTCACGGAGTTATTTGCTGATACAGTTATAAAAAAAATTAGTAGATTTCATTTTTCGGTGAGTGTGGGTGGGTTCTGAATATAAATAAGTATAGTTTCAACTATTGACACAAGGCCAACAATTTTGAGAGAGCGGCGCAAGTCGATTACATCGACCCCCTCCACTTGACTGGTACTTTATTTTATCGATCTGAAAAGATAAAAAGCAAAATCAACCTCAACGAGTATCTGAACTCGGAACGTAAGAGACGGAAAAAATACCGCTAAACAAACTTTAAAAAGGGAGACAAATCATACAACTAAAACTTGTAAAACATTACAAACAAACTTTGAGACGGTGAAGTGGCTTGTGAAATTTCTAATCAGGTAATGACACCAAATGACTCTTTATTCATTATAACTCCGTTATATCTTTAGATTTTGATTTAGTGTGCACTTTGTTTCCTTCCTTCCTTTCTGTCTGTTTATCTTCCTCTCGTCCTCTTTTTTATTTACTTGTTTGGTTATTTTTTCGTTCTTTTTGTTATTAACATGTGGTATTGTGAGGCGGCGAGCTGGCAGAATCGTTAGCACACCGGGAGACATGCTTAGCGGCAATTCTTCTGACTTTACGTTCTGAGTTAAAATGCCGCCGGGGTCGACTTTGCCCTTCATCCTTCCGGGGTCGATAAAGTGAGTACCAGTTATGAACTGGGTCGATAAAATCGACTACTCCGCTCCCCCAAAATTCCAGGCCTTCGTGCCCAGTATAGAATAGAATATTAAAAGCGTAGAAATATTCTATTATATTTTATTTAGTTTATGTTTCTTTCTAGGTTTTTCTTTTGCCATTATAATTTCTATTATTATATATGTGTAAAGTCGGCGAGCTGGCAGAGTCGTTACCGCGCCGGGAGAAATGCTTAGCGGCAAATTTTAAAAATATATATTGTAGTTAATATTATAATCATAATCTCTTCTGATTTTACGTTCTGAGTTCAATTGCCGCCGGAGTCGACTTTGCCTTTCATCCTTCCGGGGTCGATAAAGTGAGTACCAGTTACGAACAGAGATGGATAAAACTACTCCCCTTCCCCAAAATGTCAGCCCTTCGTGCCTAGTATTGAAAGGATTATTATATATGTGTAATGTGTTTATTTTAATTGTTTTAGCGTAGATAATCTTGTATGAGGACGTCTGAATGCTCCTTCCTGCCTTGTGTTACTTAGACAAAATGGAGAAGTGAAGATTTGGTAGGTTTCTTCTACGCAAAGTTCGAATCTATTTATCCCATATTTTTTAAGGATTAACTTTCTTATAATAACTTCCCAAGCTATTGAATATATTTTGTTACTATCTTTAAGTGACTAAATTAACCTACTTAGACTAGTGTTATGTCCTTTGTCCTTACATTTAAAACAATGTTCGTGGTTCGCTTTCTTTTGTTTGATAAGACGTGAAGTAGCACTGAAATGTACCCAGCGTGAACAGTTAACGGAGCCTGGCATTCTTTTGTTAGGTTGGCTACCACGTAAGGATTATTGTGCTTAGCCGGCATCAAAACCAACTTAAGAGATAACACGGTAACCGTGTGTGTGTGTGTATCATACACACACACACACACACACACATACATATATATCTTTTTTATATTTTATCTTTTATCTTTTACTTGTTTCAGTGATCAGACTGCGGCCATGCTGGGGCACCGCCTTCAAATTTTAGCCGAATGAATCGACCCCAGTACTTATTTTTTTCAAGCCTGGTACTTATTCTATCGATCTCTTTTGCCAAACTGCTATGGATATGAAAGTATTAAATATTATTTTTATAAACCCAAAATAGTGCAAATTATAAAAAATTAGCAATACATGTCAATGGTTAGCACTATTACACAGAATTTCAATATTTCAGAGTCACTACCTCTTCTTCAGGAAACTCCCAGAGAGGTGTTGATAACTGATATTTCTATTCTGTATTGATATATATATATAGTGTGATAGTGTGTGTGTGTGTGTGTGCGTATATGTATGTGTGAATATATATATCCAGAATCCCAAAAATAATAATGAAATTCCCGGTAATGATAAAATATTAAATAAGTAGGAACTCTCGATAATGTGAGAAATAAATGCATCAAGCAGTCTTATTTAAACTCTGTAAATTCTAATGATATGGTTGATATGAACAATAATAATAATAGTAGTAATGATAATAATGATAATTATAGTAAGAAATCTATTGATTTTTATAGATTTAAGAATAAGAATTACAGTAAGAAATTCAATACTAATAATGTTAATGCTAAGAAAAGACTATATCTAAATAATAGAAAAAATAAATCAAGGAATATTATTCGGTATAATGTACCATTCACATGCTCAGTTGCTGCCAATATTCCTCAAAATTCTTTTGCTGCACTAGATAAATATTTCCCTACTTCAAGTAAATATGTGAAACTATTTAATCACCATAGTGTGAAATTTTCGTATTCAACCAATAGAAATTTGGCTGAAATTATAGCAGCACATATATAGCTGTGTGGTAAGAAGCTTGCTTCCCAACCACATGGTTCTGGGTTCAATCCCACTGTGTGGCATCTTGAGCAAGTGTCTTCTACTATAGCCTCGGGCCGACCAAAGC
>JAOPUL010447096.1:0-11388 GCA_027564515.1 Octopus rubescens | reverse complement strand
CATTACATTATAAATATCGATGTCACACTATTTTGACTACCATTAAAAACGATTTTCCTTGAAACCTTGCATTAGATCTTAAATACCATTTTGACAGCTATTAAAACGAATATTTTTCAAACTTTTCATTTCATCTTAAAAATCAACGTCACAAAATTTTGACATGTATTAAAATGGATTTTTTTCAAACATTACATCTTAAATATCAACATCACACCATTTTGACACCCATTAAAATGGATTTTTTACAAACATTTCATTACATATTCAATATCCATGTCACACCAATTTGACAGCCATTAAAATAGATTTATTTTCAAACTTTTCATTAGATCTTAAATATCCACGTCACGCCATTTTGACATCTATGAAAACGAATATTTTTCAAACTTTTCATTACATCTTTAAAATTCCCCTTACACCATTTTGACGGGCATGAAAATGTGCTTCTTCAAACTTTTCATTACTTGTTAAATATGCACATCACACCATTTTGGCAGCCATCAAAATGGATTTTTACAAACATTTCATTACATTTTCAATATCCATGCCAAACCAATTTGACAGCCATTAAAATAGATTTTTTTACAAACATTTCATTAGATCTTACATATCAACGTCACAGAATTTTACGTCTATTAAAATGGATTCTTTTCAAATGTTTCAATACATCCAAAAATCCAGGTTACACCATTGTTACGGCCATTAAAATGGATTTTTAAAAACTCTTCTCATTACATCTTAAATATCCACATTACAGCATTTTGACAGCCATTAATAAATTTTTTTTTCAAACTTTTCATTACATATTAAATATTCAGAGCACACCATTTTGACGGCCAATAAAATGGATTTTTGTCAAACTTTACATTACCTCTCAAATATCCAAGTCTCGCCATGTTGACAGCCATTACAATGGATTTCTTTTAAACTTTCCATTATATCTTATGTATCCACGTCACACTATTTTGAAAAACATTAAAAGGCATTTTTATTCAAACATTCATTACATGTTAAATATGCACGTCACACCACGTCACACAATTTTGACAGTCAAGAAAAAGTGATTTTTCTCAGATTTTTAATTTCATATTAAATATTAATGTCACACGATTTTGACATCTATTGAAATGTATATTTTCCAAAAGTTTCATTGAGTCTTAAATATCCGCGTCAAACCATTTTGACAGCCTTTAAAATTGATTTTTTTTTTTTTTTACAAACATTTCATTACATCTTAAATATTCATGTCACACCAATTTGACAGCCATTAATATAGATTTTTTTTTCAAACTTTTCTTTACAACTTAGATATCCAGATCTCACCAGGTTGACAGCCATTAACATGGATATATTTAAAACATTTCATTACTTCTTAAATACCCATGTCACACCATTTTGACAGCCACTATAATGGATTTGTTTCAGGGTTTTCATTATAACTTAAATAGCAACGTCAGACGATTTTGATGCCATTAAAATGGATTTTTCAAACTTTTCATTACATATTAAATATCCACGCCACACCATTCTAACAGCCATTAATATGGAATTTTTAAAAACTTTCCATTACATTCTAAGTATCCACGTGACACCATTTTGACGGCCATTAAAATAAATTTTCTTCAAACTTTCCTTTACATCTTAAATCTGCACGTTTTGACAGCGATTAAAATGGATTTATCTGAAATTTTTCATTGACATCTATTAATATGGACTTTTAGCAATATTTTCATTACATCTTAAATATCAATGTCAAATAATTTTGACGTCTATTAAAATGGATTTTTTCCAAACTTTCCATTAGATCTTAAATATCCACGTCACACCATTTTGACAGCTATGAAAACGAATATTTTTCAAATTTTTCATTACATCTTAAATATTAACGTCACATTAAAATGGATTGTTTTTCAAATGTTTCAATACATCCAAAATATTCAGGTCACACCATTGTGACGGCCATTAAAATGGATTTTTAAAAAAAATTTTCATTACATCTTAAATATCCACGTCACAGCATTTTGGCAGCCATTAATGAGTTTTTTTTCAAACTTTTCATTATATATTAAATATTTAGAGCACACCATTTTGACGGCCAATAAAATGGATATTTGTCAAACTGTTCATTATATTTTAGTTATCCAAGTCTCACCATGTTGACAGTCATTAAAATAGATTGTTTACAAACTTTCCATTATTTCTTATATATACAAGTCACACCATTTTGTCAATCATTAAAAGGCATTTTTTATTCAAACTTTCATTACATGTTAATTATGCACCTCACACCATATTAACAGCCAAGAAAAAGGGATTTTTATCAAAATTTTCATTTCATATTAAATGAAACTTCACACGATTTTGACATCTATTAAAATGGATTTGTTTCCGAAAGTTTCATTACATCTTAAATAACCACGTCAGTCCATGTTGGCAGCCATTAATATGGATTTTCTAAATTTCATTACATCTTAAATATCCACGTCAAACCATTTTGAGATCCTTTAAAATGGATTTTTTTACAAACATTTCATTACAATGTAAATATCCATGTCACACGAATTTGACAGCCATTAAAATAGATTGATTTTTTCAAACTTTTCTTTACATCTTAGATATCCGGATCTCACCAGATTGCCAGCCATTAAAATGGATATGTTTCAAATATTTCATTACTTCTTAAATACCCATGTCACACCATTTTGACAGCCACTATAATGGAGTGTTTCAGATACTTCATTATATCTCAAATAGCAACGTCACACGATTTTGATGCCATTAAAATGGATTTTTTTCAAACTTTTCATTATATCTTAAATATCCACGCCACACCATTCTGATAGCCATTAATATGGATTTTTAAAAAAACTTTTCCTTACATCTTAAATCTGCACGTCACACCATTTTAAGAGCCAATAAAAAGGATTTTTTCAGACTTTCATAACATCTGAAATATGCTCGTCGCAACATATTGACAGCGGTTAAAATGGATTTATCTGAAAATTTTCATTTCATGTTAAATATTCACGTCACACCATTTTGACATCTATTAATACGGACTTCTAGCAATATTTTCATTACATTTCAAATATCAACGTCAAATAATTTTGACGTCTATTAAAATGAATTTTTTCAAACTTTTCATTACATCTTAAATAATCCCGTCACACCATTTGAACAGCCACAGAAATGGTTTTTTCTTCAAACTTTTCATTATATATCCACGCCACGCCATTTTGACAGTCATTGTGACGGTCATTAAAATGGATTTTTTCCAAAATTTTCGTTACATCTTAATTATCCATATCGCACCAATGTGACACACATTAAATGAGATTTTCTTTTAGGACTTTTCATTACATCTTAAATATCCATGTGCAACCATTTTGACAGCCATTATAAAGGATTTTAAAAAAACTTTCGTTACCTCTTTATCCACGTCACATCATTGTGACAGCCATTAAAATGGATTTTTTTTTCTAATTTATCTTTACGTTTTAAGTATCCAAATCACGTCAATTTGACAGGCATTATTATGTTATTTTTTTTTCAAACTTTTCATTACATCTTAGATACCTACGTAACACTATTTTGGCATCTATTAAAATGCATTTTTTGTAAAGTTTTGTTTACATCATAAATATCCACGTCAAACCATTTAGGCAACAATTAAAATGGACTTTTTACAAACATTTCATTACATTATAAATATCCATGTGACATCAATTTGACAGCCATTAAAATAGATTTATTTTTCAAACTCTTTAGTACGTCTTAAATCCACATCACACTATTTTGACAGTCATAAATTTAAATTTTTGCCTAAATTTTCATTACATCTTAGATACATCCAAGTCTCACCAGGTTGACAGCTATTAAAATCGAATTTTCTCAAACTGTTCATTACATCTTCAATATCCACGTCACACAATTTTGATAGCCATTAAAATGGGTTGTTTTTCGAACTTTTCATTACATCTTAAATATCCGCGCCATGCCATTTTGAAAGCCATTGTGACGGCCATTAAAATGGATTACATCTAAAATTTCCATGTCGATCCAATGTGACACCCCTTAAATTAAATTTTTTTTCAAACTTTTCATTAAATCGTAAACATCCATACATCACACCATTTTGACAGCCATTAAAATGAATTTTTTCAAACATTTCATTACATCTTAAATAACGATGTCACACCAATTTGACGGCCATTAAAATAGATTGAAAAACAAATTTTTGCATCTTAAATATCAACGTCACAACATTTTGACAGCCATTATTAAAGATATTTTGAAACTTTCATTACATCTTAAATATCCACGTCACATCATTGTGACGGCCATTAAAATAGATTTTTTTTTCTAATTTACCATTACGTCTTAAATATCCACATCACACCAATTTGACTGGCATTAAAATGTATTGATTTAAACTGTTCATTACATTATAAACATCCGGGTCACATTGTTTTGCCAGCCAATAAAATGGATTTTTTTTCAAACTTTACACTAATTCTTAAATATCTACGTCAAAGCATTTGGACTGCCATTAAAATGGATTTTTGTCGAAATTTACAGTATATCTTGAATATCCACATAACTCTATTTTGACGTCTTTTAAAATGGATTTTTTTCAAACTTTTCATTACATCTTAAACATTGACGTTCAACCATTTTGACAACCAATAAAAAGGCTTTTTCTGGAACTTTACAAACATTTTCTTAAATTTTCACATCACACCAGTTTGGCAGACATTTATTTTGCAAAGGTTTAATTACATTTTAAATATCCCCGTTCAACCATTTTGACTGGCATTAAAACGGATTTTTCTCGAACTTTACTTTACATCTTAAATATCCACGTAATTCCACTTTGACATCTATTAAAATGTATTTTTTCTAACTTTGTATTACATCTTAAATATCCACGCCACGCAATTTTTGCAGCCATTAAAATGGATCTTTTTCAAACTCTTCTTTACATTTTAAATATCCATGTCACACCATTTTGACGGCCATTAAAAAAGATTTTTTTGGAACTTTACATTACAGCTAAATATCAATGTCACAAGTTTGACAGTCATTAAAAATCGATTTTTGTTTTCAAACATTTAATTACATTTTAAATATCAACGTCACACCAATTTCACATTATATTAAAGCTAAATTGTTTTAACTTCCACGTCACACTATTTTGACTTCTATGAAAATGGATTTTTTTCAAACTTTTCATTACTAAAATTTAACCATTTTGCTAGCCATTAAAATGTTTTCTAGATCTTTACATTGAATCTTAATATCCACGTCACAGCAATTTAACAGCCATTAAACTGCATTTCTTTAAAACTTTTCATTACACCTTAAATATCCACGTAACCCCATTTTGACATCTATTAAAATGGATCTTTTCAAACGTTTTATTACATCTTAAATATCCACACTACACCATTTTCACAGCTGTTAAAAATGGAATTTTGTAAAACTTTTCATTACATCTTAAATATCTACGTCACACTATTTTGTCATATATTAACACTAAATTTTTGGAAACGTTACATTACATCTTAAATATCTTTTACATCACACTATTTTGATATGTATTAAAATTGTGTTGTTTTTTTTGCACACTTTTCATTATATCTAAAATATACACGCCACACCATTTTGACAACCAATAAAATGGATTTTTAAAAAACTTTTCATTACCCCTTAAATATCCACGTTCATCCATTAAAAAGGATTTTTCGCGAAGTTTTCATTAGATTTTAAATATCCACGTAATACCATTTAATAAGGATATTTTCAAACTTTTCATCATAAATATGCACATCACATCATTTTGATATCTAATTTAAACGAATATTTTTCAAACATTTCATTATATCATAAATATACGCGTCACATCAATTTGACGGCCATTATATTAGATGTTTTTCAAACTTTTCAGTACATTTTACATAAGAATATCACACCATTTTCACGTCTATTAAAATGGATGTTTTAAAAACTTTTCATTACAGCTTAAATAACCACGTCTCAACATTGTGACAACCATTTATATATATTTGTTTCAAACTTTTCATTACACCTTAAGTATCTGCCTAACACCATTTTCACAGCCATTAAAATGGATAATTTTCGAACTCTTCATTACATCTTCAATATCCACGCCACAGCATTTTAACAGCAGCCATTAAAATGGATTTAATTCAAACTTTTCATTACATCTTAAATATCCATATCACACTACTTAGACGTTTATTAAAATGGATTTTTTCAAACTTTTCATTACATCTAAAACATCCACGTTCAACCATTTTGACAGCCATTAAACAGGATTTTAGTCAAACATTAATTTAGATCTTAAATATCCACGTCACAGCATTTTGACAGCCATGAAAATGCAATTTTTCAAATTTTCATTACATCTGAAATAGGCATATCGCACCATTTTGATATCTATTAAAATAGATTTTTACATCTTAAATATCCACGTCACACGATTTTGAGTCAATAAAAGGGATTTATTTCCGACTTTCCTTACATCTTAAATATGCACGTCACACCACTTTGACAGCAATTAAAAGGGATTTTTGTCGAATTTTTCATTTCATATTAAATATCCACCTCACATCATTTTGACATCTATTAAAATATATTTTTTGCAATATGTTCCTTATATCTTCAATATCCACGTCACTCCATTTTGACAGCCATTTCTCCAACTTTCCATTATATCTTATATATGCACGCTATACCATTTTGACAGCCATTACTATGGATTTTTTACCAACTTTCCATTACATCTTAAATATCCACCACACACCATTTTGGCACCCATTAAATTGGAATTTTGTCAAAGTTTTCATTAGAGTTAAATGGCAACGTCACACGATTTTGATGCCATGAAAATGAGTTTTTAAAAAATATCTCATTACATCTAATATATCCACGTCACACAATTTTGACATCTATTATAATGTATTTTTGACATCTATTATAATGTATTCAACCATTTTGATAGCCATTAAAAAATGATATTTCTCGATCTTCACATTAGATATTAAATATTTACGTCATAGCAATTTCACAGCCATTCATGTGCATCTTTTTCAAATATTTCCTTACATCATAAATATGCACGTCACACCATTTTGATATCTATTAAAATTGATTTTTTACAAACTTTTCATTACATCTTAAATATCCACGTCACACCATTTTGACAGCCATTAAAAAGGATTTCTCTCGAACTTTTCATTATATGTTAAATAATGGCGTCACAGCATTTTGACAGCCATTAATATAGATTTTTTTTTACAAACTTTCCATTACATCTTAAATATCCACGTACGATCATTTTGACAGCCATCAAAAAGGAATTTTTTCAAACTTTCATTACATCCTAAATATCCACATCACAGCATTGTGACGTCCATTAAAATGGATTGTTTTTCTAACTTATCATTACGTCTTGAATATCTACATCACACCACTTTGACAGGCATTAAAATGTATTTTTTTTTCAAATTTTTCATTACATCTTAAATATCTGTCACACCATTTTGACAGGCGTTAAAAATCGATTTGTGTTCTTCAAACATTTAATTATATTTTAAAAATCCACGTGACACCAACTTGACATCTATGACAGCTAGATTTTGTGAACCTTTTCAGTACATCATAAATATCCACGTCAAACTGTTTTGACTTCTATGCAAATGGATTTTTTCAAACTTTTCATTACATCTTAAATTCAACTATTTTAATAGCCATTAAAGATGATTTTTCTCGAAATTCACATTGGATATCAAATATCCCCGTCATAACAATTTCACAAACATTAAACTGCATTTTTTTTTCAAACATTTCCTTATATCATAAATATGCACACCACACCATTTTGACAGCCATTAAAATGGATTTTAAAAAACTTTACATTACATCTTAAATATCCACGTTACACCATTTTGACGACAATTAAAACGTATGTTTCTGAAACTTTACATTAGATCTAAAATATCCACGTCACACCACTTTGACAGCCTTAAAATGGATTTTTTAAAAAACTTTCATTACATCTTAAATATCCACGTTCAACCATTTTGATAGTAATGATTATCAAAATGGTTGAACGTGAATATTTAAGATGTAGTGAAAAGGATTTTTCTCGAACTTTACAGTAGATCTTAAATATCCACATCACGCCATTTTGACAGCCATTAAAATGCATATTTTTCAAACATTTCATTGTGATTGCCATTAAAATGTATTTTTCAAACTTTTCATTACATCTTAAATATCCACGTCACACAATTTTGATAGCCTTAAAATGGATTTCTCTCGAACTTTTCATTACATGTTAAATATGCGTGTCACAGCATTTTGACTGCCATTAATATTGATTTTTTTTTACAAACTTTCCCATTACATCTTAAATATCCACGTCACACCATTTTGCCAGCCATTAAATTGGATTTTTTCCAAAGTTTTCATTAGATCTTAAATAACAACGTCACACCATTAAAATGGCCATTAAAATGTATTTTTGAAACATTTTATTGGATCTTAAATATCCACGTACAACCATTGTGACAGCCATCAAAAATAAACTTTTTTTAACTTATCATTACGTCTTGAATATCACACCAATTTGACAGGCATTAAAATGGATATTTTCAAACTTTTCATTACATCTTAAATATCTGTCACACCATTTTGACGGATGTTAAAAATTGAATTTTGTTTTTCAAACATTTAATTACATTTTAAATATCCACGCGACATTAATTTGACACGTATGAAAGCTAAATTTTGTTAACCTTTTCATTACATCATAAATATCCACGTCACACTATTTTGACTTCTATACAAATGGATTGTTTTCAAACTTTTCATTTTGATGATTTTTCTCGAAATTCACATTGGATCTCAAATATCCACGTCATAGCAATTTAACAGCCATTAAACTGCATTTTTTTAAAAAAACATTTCCTTACATCATAAATATGCACTTCACACCATTTTGATATCTTTTAAAATATATATTTTACAAACTTTTCATTATATCTTAACTATCCATGTCACAGCATTTTGACAGCCATTAAAATGGATATTTTCAAACTTTTCATTACATCTTAAATATCCACATCACACCATTTTGACAACCATTAAAAAGGATTTCTCTCGAACTTTTCATTACATGTTAAATATGTACGTCACAGCATTTCGACAGCCATTAAAATGGATTTTTTCAAGCTTTTCATTACATCTTAAATATCCACGTACAATCATTTGACAGCCATTAAAACGTATGTTTCTGGAACTGTACATCAGATCTAAAATATCCACGTCACACCATTGTGACAGCCCTTAAAATGGATCTTTTTGAAACTTTAATTACATCTTAAATATCCACGTTCAACCATTTTGATAATTATTAAAAAGGATTCTTCTCAAACTTTACATATCTTAAATATCCACATCACGCCATCTTGACAGCTATTAAAATGCATATTTTTAAAACATTTTATTACATCTTAAATATGCATGTCACACTATTTTGATACCTATTAAAATGGAATTTTTCAAACTTTTCATTACATGTTAAATATCCACGTCACACCACTTTGACAGCCATTGAAAAGCATTTTTCACGAACTTTACTTTACATCTTAAATATCTACGTCACATCATTTTGACAGCCATTAAAATCTATTTTTGTTTTCGAAATTTAATTACATCATAAATATTCACGTTATATCATTTTGACAGCCATTAATATGGATTTTTGTCGAACTTTACATTACATTTTCACAGCCCCTAAATTGGATTAAATTTTTTTTATTACATCTTAAATATCACACTATTTTGACATGAATTAAATGGGGGCTTTTTTTGACACTTTTCATTAAATCTTAAATATCCACGGCACACCATTTTGACAGCCATTAAAATGGAATTTTTCAAACTTTTCATTACATCTTAAATATCCACGCTACACGATTTTTACAGCCAATAAAAAGGTTTTTTTTTCAGACTTTCATTTCATCTAAAATATGTACGTCACACCAATTTGACAGCAATTAAAATGGTTATTTTGGAAAAGTTTCATTACATTTTAAATATCCACGTCACACCATTTTGACAACTATTAAAACGAATAGTTTTCAAACTTTTCATTGCATCTTAAATATTACATACAACTATTAAATACGTACACCTATTTTGACAGCCATTAAAAAGGGTTTTTTTCTAAATTTTGAATTTCCCCGTTTTATCATTGTGACGGCCATTAAAATGGATTTTTTCAAACGTTTCATTACATCATAAATATCCATGTCACACCATCTTGACAGTCATTAAAAAAGGTTTTTCTCGAACTTATATTACAGCTTACTTGCCACACAATTTTGACAACCATTAACAATCTATTTTTTTTAACATTTAATTACATTTTAAATATCCACGTCACACCAATTTCACCTGTGTTAAGGCTAAAAAATGTTAACCTTTTCATTACATCATAAATATCCACGTCAAACTATTTTGACTTCTATGCAAATGGATTTTTTTCAAGCTTTTCAGTACATCTTAAATTCAACTTTTTAATAGCCATTGAAGAAGATTTTTCTCGGACTTCACATTAGATCTTAAATATCCACGTCATAGTATTGTTACAGTCATTAAACTGCATTTATTTCAAACATTTCGTTACACCATAAATATGCACGTCACATCATTTTGATATCTATTAAAATGGATTTCTTGCAAACTTTTCATTACATCTTAAATATCCACTTTCAACCATTTTGACAGCCATTAAAACGGATGCTTCTTGAACTTTACATTAGCTCTAAAATAGCCACGTCACAGCATTTTGAAAGCCATTAAAATGGATATTTTTCAAACATTTCATTACATCTTAAATATGCACGTCACACCATTTTGTCATCTATTACAATGGATTTTTTCAAACTTTTCATTACAGCTTAAATATCTACGTCACACCATTTTGACAATTTCGTTCCTAGATATATTTTAATTGTTATTTGTTTCAGTTATTGGACTGTGGCCATACTGGGACACCGTCCTGAATGCTTATTTCGACAAATCGACCCCGTTACTTAGTTTCTTAAAGCTTGGTACATGTTCTATCGGTCGGTTTTGCAGAACTGCTAAGAACCGGTGTCGTAAATAAACCAACGCCGGTTGTCAAGTGGTGGTGGGGGGATAAAGACACACACAGTCACACACAGATACACACAGACACACTCTCATACCCACGCACACACACGCGCACACACACGCATGCACACATACATACATACATACATACATACATACATACATACATACATACATACATACATACATACATACATA
>JAOPUL010445323.1:0-11398 GCA_027564515.1 Octopus rubescens | reverse complement strand
CGGACTGGGGTCGATTAAATCGACTACTCCCCTCCCCCAAAATTTTGGGCCTTCGTGCCCAGTATCGAAAGGATTATGTTGATGAGACAGAATTCTTCCTGTGGGTAGAATTTTGGCCTAAGAAATGCAACTTTTGCCATGGAATATGTTGTAATCAGCTAAGCAGTCCAAGACAGTGTGCCAACATAAGTGCCTATACAACATTGCTCAAACTGCTAGAAGTAGCAACCAAATCTTCTTTAAATCTTACACTACCATCTAAAACATAAACAAATTAAATAATGTAGTCCTGGATATCACCTCACTCACACACACACCAAAAAAGATGGGAAGATGGTCACAATTATAAATGGAATGCTTTGATTACAAGTTCACTCAACCGAGGGTTGAACAACAACATACAAACAACTTGTCAGTTTCACAAACCATTGCTTAAGGTGGTAAATTCTATCACACTACAGTAAATACATAGAAATAGATGGACTTAGTCACCTTAAAGAACTAAGTAACTTAACCGAGGACATTGAAACACACACACACACACACACAAACACACACACACACACACACACACACACACACACACATGCATACATACATAAGCATTATCTATTTCCCCTCTCTCTCTTTTCATATATATATATTTACACACATCTCTCTCTCTATATATATATATCATCATCATCATCATCATTTAACGTCTGTTTACCATGCTATATATATATATATATATCAGCAGGCTCCTCCTACTCCTCCTCTAACGTCTGTTTTCCATGCTGGCATGGGTTGGACGGTTTGACCAGAGCTAGCAAGCCAGGGGCTGCACCAAGTTCTAGTCTGATTTGGCTTGGTTTCTATGGCTGGATGCCCTTCCTAACGCCAACCACTTTACAGTGTGTGCTGGGTGCTTTGACTCTCAATGCAGCCGCTTCTTGCAACAGGACTCTCAATGCGGCTACTTCTTGCAATAGGACTCTCAACGTGGTCGCTTCTAGCAACAGGACTCTCGACACGGCTGCTTCTAGCAACAGGACTTTCGACACGTCCACTTCTAGCAACCGGCCGCTATATATATATATAGATGAATGTATATATATGTATGTGTGTATATATATATATGTGTGTATGTGTGTGTGTGTATAAATAATCATATACGACTAGTGATGCAGACCAAAAACCAAAAATGTCACATCACAACTATTTTTGATCCTCTAATTCCAAAATAAGAATGTAATAAATATCCATGATGTTTAATGAGAAATGAAATTATTTGAATTGAAGCAGATCAATGAAATTATTATTGAGACATTACAAACAAGAGTGAATGATCATGATTCAAAATTCGTTTAACTAATTAAAAAAAAATTATATTGATTTCAATGAATCAAAACAAAACACAGACTCCTTTGTTCCATGTATATCCAGAATGAAGTAGTTAGAGATCCAACAAAGCCCTTTGAAGAAACAAAAAAATGGTATATAAGGTGGTGGTAGGAATTGAAGCCTTGCAGACGAATACAAGTGATCACTGGTGAATATCACTCAGCACGTTTGTGGTGATGCATTTGTGTATGGAATAGGGATAAATAGGTCACCAATGTAAGCATAGAGAAACAGAAAAACTATAAATGATATTATCCATGTATCACTAGAATATTTGTGCTGTACTTTGAAGTTTTCCATATGACATCTGCTAAAATTTAAAAAAGTCTGAACAAGATCAAGTTTGGAAAAAAACCTACACACCATGAAGAAATAAGGAAAAAATTGCGAGTAATATATTGGGCAATTATTAGGAATAGTATTGGTGTTAAGCACTCAATAGTCACTGCAAGGATGCCAGTTACCTTATATCGTCTTAGGACCATATGAAATGGTGAGGACCTGTATCTACTGCATTCTAACATAAGAGAGAAATCCTACCCCTAAAAAGTTTCAAACAAACGTACCAAGAGTAGCAAATCTTATTTGCTGCAATAATCGTAAAAACAGTCATATAATTCTTCTAACAAGTTTTCTAGTATGTCTGCATAACGTGGTTATGTGACCAGTAAAACTCTTTATATCAGTTGGTGCCTAAAGGCCAACAAAGCACTATTATCTTCTGGGGAAGTTCCTGTTAAAGTGACACCAAATTTATATCCATCTTTGATTGGATGCTGTGTGGCCCAGGGCAATTATGTAATAGAGTGCTGATTACAATAAACAATGCTACTACAATGTATTCCACTTCATCTTTTAGCTCATAGAAGCACATGAACATGCACTTTTTGCTTAGTGAACCTCACAGTAATACAATGAATCTTCATATTCCTCTTTGAGTTCTTTCAAAATAAATTTTTCAATTACATGTTTTTTTTATAAAGTTAATACTTTTACTGTTCATTCTTAGAGATTGTGCACATAAATTTTATTGTTGAACAAAACGATGTTGCAGCATGAAGATATTGGGATGTAGTTGAAGGTTCTCCAATTCTTTATTGATTAAAATAGTAAGTCTTCATTGAGATACTACTATAGACAAGATGTCGTCTGTTACTACTACACTAAGATTTTTATGGAGTAAATCAAAATCATTTCTTGTAATTTAATCTCAGAAAGAAAATTTTTTATCTCTGATTATTCTACATCTTGATTTTAAAGCAAGTAAATTTTCTTATATCATAAAATAACTGTGCTGTGTTTACTAACAAAACGCATGTTTTAATGATACTATTTTAAAACACTTGGATATCATTAGCTATATATTTTACACAGTCAGAAACTTTATTCTATGATAAACTAATATTCTCAAACAACCTGACTTTTCCTGAAGTTCAAAATCATGAAGCAGTAAAAATATATCGATTTCAAATTTTGGCACAAGGCCAGCAATGTCAGAGGAGGGAGTAAGTTGTTTACATCAACCCCAATGACTTAACTGGTACTTATTTTATTGACCCTGAAAAGATGAAAGATAAAGTTGACCTTGTGGAATTTGAACTCAGAACATATACATGGGGGAAATGCCGCTAGGCATTTTGCACGGCATGCTAAATGATTCTGCCAACTCGCTGCCTTAAACAGTAAAAATATATTGACCATACTTTCAATGTGTGGTTTCACTTTCTTTACAGTTAACTCACACATTTCATAACTTGCTTGCTTTATGGAAGTATTTGCATTTAATATTCTTTTTTTAAATAGATTACTGTTTGTCTAAACAGAGTGTCCTTTTACTTAGTCAGTAGTGTCCAATATTGTTCTTTTTATAAACTACAACTGGATCTTTACAAGTAAGACACACACATTTTTTTTTACTTCTCTGGAAAAAAATATCATTATCATCATCATCATTTAGCATTCGTTTTCCACGCTGGCATGGGTTAGACGATTTGACTGGAAACTGGCAAGCTGGAGACCTGCACCAAACTCCAGTCCATTTTGGCTTGGTTTCTACAGTTGGATGCTCTTCCTAACCCCAACCACTCCAGAGAGAGTACCGGGTGCCTTTAACGTGTTACCGGCATGGGTGTTTTTAACATGTCACTGGCATGGGTGTTAAATAACTATTGCCAGCAACTCTTTTGCTAGTACTAGCCATTTATGTACAATACTGATTTTAAATCTTAAGATAACAAGTAAAAGGCAAATGAACTGCAAACTGTTAAATAGGTGTAATAAGAGAATGACTATTAAATTGTCAGTTAATACACATGCCAACCACAAATTACAGTTAAAACTCATTTCAAAGCAACTTATATTAAATTTCTGTTTTGGTCTTAAAGCAAAAACTATTTTTCTTTTTTTTTAGATAATTTCAATTAGGAAACGATTTCAGATTTAATATTTAGAACGTGGGGTTCCTAATCCTAGTCTTGTTGGTCTCTTATTGGTTCATTGATGCAAAAAGAATGTAGAGGAGGTAACTGTCAATGACTACATTGAATATCAGTGGATGACTGTCTTGCTGTGTGGTGGTCAACTCTGGACCTCAGAGTATAAATATAAAATGTATGATGTGTATAGACAGAGAAAACTACAGTTGAGGAAAGTGCAGACTCCATCATGAAAATGCATGCGGAAGAAGAAGCAACAGCGCTATCCTAGATGTGTGATCAATACTGTAGCATGGGTCACATTGGTGTCTGATCAACGCTGTAGTGTAGGTTGCACTAATGCCTGCAATAATCTAGGTTACATTTATGCCTGATAAATACTATAGTGTGGGTCACAATTGTGCCTTGTAAAAGGTCAACAACTCATCAGAGTTTAAGATTTTCTGGTTCTGAAGGGGAAACCAAGTCTTTGAGATACAATCTTGACAATGTTATGACAGGTGGCCATCATAAAAGGCATACAGAGATTGTGTGGATTAACACTAGTAGCAAGTTTGAAAGACAAAATACCCTGTTGTATTTAGTTACATTCCTTTACATTCTGAGTTCAGATCTTGTAAACCTTGACTTTTACTTTCACACTTTTGGCTATCTAACAAACTAGATACTGGCCATGTACAGAGGGAGAGAAAAGAGGACAGGCAATTTGGCCTAATATGACCCACTATACAACAAAATATCTGGCCTCGTGTCAGGTGAAAAGGTAACATCACTAGTATTGTTGGGATACCGAAACCTTAGTCCTAAAAATAACACTTATAAATAATTATGTTTAGAATTCCCATTTTTTGGCTATATTTCTGCCTATGCATATGGCTTAAAATTCCAATAATATAGAATAAGATTATCATTTTCATCACTGTTACCATCGTTGTAATCCTCATCATTGTCATCATGATCATGATCATCATAATCATCATCGTTGTCGTCATCATCATCATCGTTATTACCATCATCATCATCATCATTGCCATCATCATTACTGTTGTCATCATCATCATTATCTCATTATCGCCATCTTCATCAACATCTTTTTAATCTCCACTATGCCATGCTTGCAAACATCAGATGGAATTTGATAAGACAGATATTCTATGTCCTTTTTATGTCGCTCCTGTTGCCATCCTTCACAGCTGGACATGTTTTCACAGCAGGTTGGAAACAAGGAACATAACTTGTATGATGGTGGCAATTGTTTACAAGGAGACACAAACATACATATACATACTCACACATATACATATATATGTATGTTTTTCTTTGAGTTTTATTCAAGTTCTTCTTAAGAGAATTCAAGCCAGTCGCTAACAATGTGACAAAACTTTCTGAGTTAAGAGAGATCTCGGTGTTTGTAAATATATGGTTGAGATGGTGTGTTGGTTGAACTGCCAATGCATACACCCAAGTATGTACATCTATTCACATAAGAATCTCAGGTGGAGAATTTTTGGAATCTCTTACAAATCTTCACTGTGCCACTAATAGATCGGATTTGGAGAATCCACATCAGTTTCTTTTGCTCTTTCTTCATGAAACCAAGTTGTTTCAAGGTTTTTGTACAAATTTGTTGGTACATACTCTAATGCACCTATGATGATAGATACAAATAAGAAGTTATAGTCAGGGTATGAGAGTTGTAAGTTTCTCATTAATTCACCATAAATGTTCTCTTTTTCCTGGACTTTTGATTGTATATTCACATCCACTGGGCAATTGACCTCTACAACAGTGCATGACTTTTGTTCCCTGTCCCACAGAACACTATCAGGTCTGTTATATTTGCACTGAACTGCTGTTTTTATTGGAGTGTTCCACCAGTACACCTTGTTTTTAAAGGTTCTGACATACCTTTGCTGTATACGCCAGGGCAGTCATAGCGCTTTTGTGACTTACAGTTTAATTCAACGTATACACGAGGGCAAAAGTAATCAGTTGGTTTTAAGGTTGAGTTGGCTAAGCAAAAAGGACATAGCAGAATATAGGCGTCCTTGTGTTGAATCCCCAGACCTGACTGTTGGTGAGTTAGCAGATAGGACATAGCGGAATATAGGTGTTCTTGTGTTGAATCCCCGCAGCCTGACTGTTGGTGAGTTAGCAGAAAGGACAGAGTGGAATGTAGGTGTCCTTGTGTTGAATCTCTGAAGCCTGACTGGTTAAAGACACGACTTAACTTGTGCACCCAGCTCAGATTGGCTGAAATAGCTGCAGCATGACTGTGTCACATCGCTATAGCTGACTCTGCTACACTCTTTTGTTAATCTGGCTTTAGTCACAGCACCAATGTATGCAGCATTCTCATCAATTCTGAGATACTTGTAGTTTTCATCATTAGAGATAGGGGAGATAGACAAACTGTTGATGTACATGTTCTCTGTCTGGTTGACAATCCTTCCTAGACTGACTATCATGTATGAGCATTTATCTTGCCCAAATTTCAGTTGTGATTAGTTATAATTGTCTCTTGATGTTGATCATGTTACCAGAATATAACTTTAGGTCATCAACAAAAAATGTGTGGGTGACATAAATTTTATTCTTTTCTGCATATCCCAGTATGTAGCCTTGGCATTTGGTTAACAGAGCTAACAAAGGGTTCACTGCCAGTACAAATAACATTACAGATAAACTATCACTCTGGAATATGCCTGTTGATAGCTTAATTCTGTTTGTAACAATAGGTATTGCTTTAGTAGTTGTTAATGATAACTCATGTTGTGGTCAGCCTTTCAATGGCATTCACTGTTGCAGCTGGTACTTTGGTAACGTTTAGTAATTGTATGCATGCATGTATGTATGTTTCTCTTCTGTTTTTAATTATTTAAATTCTTCTTCTCAAGAAGGAGCTGGTTTCTAACAAAGATACAATGCTCCATCATTGGAATCTAGATAACAAAAACAATGTCACATTTTAAACCTGAGAAAAGTCATGCATAATTTTACTGTTCCGCTCACAGATGGTATCTGTAATGTGCGAGTCAGTTGGTTGATTTCTTTTTCTGAAAATTCAAGCTTATCCAGATTGACAGTTAGGCAATTATTTACAAAACCAAGTGCTCCAATTGTTATTGGTATAAATGTAAATGGATATTTCGAAGCAGTTGTCCATATTCATCCTCGTTCTCTTTGATTTTGAAAGAGATATTCACATCAACAGGACAGCTGACCTCTATGACGTAACATACTTTTTCTTGTCTGTCCCAAACAACTATACTGGCCTGTTATGTTTACACTTGACAGATGATTTGATGGGAATGTTCCACCAGTATTCCTTGTGATGATATTTTTGTACGTATTCAATAACAGGGGGATTCTCAATATTTATTCGAGGACAGTCTTTTTTCCGAATGCCATTGTATATTGTTTTTGCGACAAAGTCATGTCGCATAGGGAGAGGCTTCGAATCAAGTCAATGTTACAACCATCTTCAAGTCTTTGGGAAACAAACCCATACATGGTATATTTGTTTGTTTGTTTGTTATGCTGGGCATTTCAACCCCAGGTCTTCTTTGAGGTTTGCTAGTACATATGAGTTGGAGTTGTATGCGAGGTCATCAGAAAGAGAGTGTTTCCTAATGAGCTCACTTCCAACACGTAGGATGTTGTTCTTTAAACTTTTCAGTACCTAGTTAATGTATTTATTTTTGCTGCTGTTGTTTAGAAAAAGCTATATGAGAGAGAGAGAGAGAGAGAGAGAGAGAGACTATGCGACATTCGAAGGCTGTCGGCACTCATCTCCAGCCTCTATCACATTTATCTCTTCTCAGGTAGAGCTTGTCGATATCAATATTTCTGTGGAAATTTGCAATTGATGTCAGAATCTTGCGGGTTTATAATATCTATGGAGTGGATTTCTTCTGCAGACCAGTCAAGTATCTCAAATGTTGGAATCAGCACTGGTACTGCACGTGCATTGTGGGATATTGATTGTCTTGTTGTAAGAGGAAGGTTCAGACTGCCATATTTTTATTAGTCTGGTGTAATATTCTTGAGTCACTATCTTTATTCACAGTATAATATAAATTCATCAATGCCTATGTACTTGTAGCATTCTTTGTGTGATACAGGAGAGATAGAGAGACAATAGATGCACAGATTTTGGGTCTGGGGAACTAATTTTCCCCGTTCAACAATAAAATAAGAACATTTCTTCCGGCCAAATTCCATTCCTATGTCAGCTGAAAATATTGTTATTAATTCCAGCTATTTTTTGGGAATCGTTAACATTTTAGCATAAATCTTCAGGTCATCAACAAAGGAATTATGTGTTACACTGATATCTCTAGCAGTTGCAGACCCTAAGATGTAGCCGTTTGTTTTTTGCCGCAGGAATGATAATGGATTTAACGCCAAAATGAACAGAAATACAAAGACTATCTCCCTGGAATATTCCCTTTGAAATATTTATGGCATTGGAAACGTTAATTCCACTCTCAATTCTAAGTGTGAGGATTGTTGCCCAGGTCTTTGTGAGCTTCTCAATGCCAGCAATTAAGGTAGCAGGCAATATTGCCAAATGGAGACACTTCAGCAGCCATTAGTGTTGAATAGAGTCAAATGCCTTCTTATAATCAAGCCATATTGCTGTAAAGCCCCTTCGATGTTTTTGTACCTCAGACGCTATAACTTTGTTTATCAAAAGTTCTTCACATCCCCAAACTCCCCTCTTTCTACTGACCTAATCATTAGTCATTATGTTGTTGGACTCACAATGATCCTGGAGGAATTGGTTGCTGCAATTTGTGTACAGTTTGTAGATAATATTTAGCCAAGCAATGGACCTGTAGTTTTCAGGTAACTCGGTGGTTCAATTTTTGGCCACGAGATTCGTCCGTGACTTAGCAAGTTAATTTAGTATGTCAATTTGACATTCCATAGTACTTTTGAATATAACTATTATTGGTTTCATGTAAAATGTGAGCCTCTTCTACCCGTATCCAACTATTAGGTCCCTTCCGGGTGCCTTTCTATTATGCACTTTGCCTACAGTTATGGTGAAAGTTTCTGGGTCAATTTCATATGTTTTACTGTTGATACAGTATTCACTCTTTACTGAATTTTGCCACAATGCATTTAGGTTGAGATTCCTCTTTTCGTTCCAGATATTCAACCAAAATGATTCAAAATCTTCTGGGGAGGGGGATTTCTTAACGGTAATATTTTCCTTCCTCATTTCGATATACTGTATGTAAGTTGGAAGCAAATTTTGTACAGACACGCTCAAAAGTTCGCTGAGAGCCCTGAGTTCGTGTTTTAGAGTAATTATCCTCCACTCAGGGGGTTTGTGTGAAGAGCCACCATAGAGTTTTGTTAATTTGTTTGTAAGATGTAACTAGGCAGCTGTAAACTCATTATTTCTCTTACATTTTATATCATGGTTAACCATCCAATATGGCGGCGTAGATTGTTAATGTTTTCTTCAAGTTATGTTTTCCATCTAAGTTGCTTCCTTTTAGTAGTTTCATTACTATGTATACTGCAGATTTCTCCCAGCTGTTCTTTAAGAGTTATAACAGTTGTGTATATGTAGCCATTAATATTCCAGTAATGAACATCACATGATTCGATGTGATCTCCAGCGACATCGTCGATAACCTTTAACATTAGAGCTGTTGGATTTTTCTTAATCTTGTTAAGGATGGTCTGTTACTTAACGATAGTTTCATAAAAGTCAAAAGTTTTCTATGAACAGTGGTTTCAGTATGTTTCTAAGTTGAATATTTTCCACAGTTGTTTCTGTTGAGTGAGCTGCATTTAGAGAGATACGAGAATTTAGTGATTGTGGCGGTTTGTTTATATTATTTTCGATTTCTCTTCTGGCAGGTTTTGGCCAGTTTTCAGTGATTTGAGAAAATCGATTTACATCACGAGAGCAAGTCATTTTTCTTTTAAAAGAAGATGATTGTTGTTGAAGGTGTTTCGCACTAAAGGTGCTTAAGTTGGAGTAAGATTCGTCCCAGTACTTTTTTAACCGCTTCATATATCTGATAGAAGGGTCTTCACGTGCCTTTTCATAGCGACGAAGTAGATCTTGGTTTAGATGTAGACTCCAAGTAAAATAAGAGGAGTACTCACGTCTTCGTAGATAGCTTACTGGTGCTGTAGTGCTGTTTTCATCGGTGGTATTGTTGTTAGTTTTATTCATAATCGTGTTAGCAAAATTCCACATAGTGTAAGTTTGAATTTTAAAATCCCCTCTGCATAACGCTACGTCGGTAGGGGATAATACCCCAGTTATTAATTTAGGCTGGAGGATTCGGTATAAATGTAGAAGGGAACGTTCAAGAATATATTTTAAGCGGCCCTCTACGTCTGCACATCTGATGTTAATGGCGCCATCTTTATGTATGTATATTTATATGTATGTATGTATGTATGTATGTATGTATGTATGTATGTATGTATGTATGTATGTATGTATTTATCTTTTATTTTTTATCTTTTACTTATTTCAAGTATTAGACATCGGCCATGCTGGGGCACCGACTTGAAGAATTTTTATTTAGTCGAACGAATCGACCTGAGTACTTTATTTTTAAAGCTTGGTACGTATCGATCTATTTTACGGGGACATAAACACACCAACACCGGTTGTCAAGCGGTGCTAGGGAACAAACTCACTATGTGTGTGTGTGTGTGTGTGTGTTATACGACGGGTTTCTTTGAGTTTCCGTCTATCAAATCTACTCACAGGGCCTTGGTCGGCCCGAGGCCATAGTAGAAGACACTTGCAGAAGATGCCACGCAGTGGGACTGAACTCGGAACCATGTGGTTTGGAAGCAAGCTTATTATCACAGCCACGCTTGCACCTGGCTTCTTACCACGCAGCCACATATATCATCATCATCATCATCATCATCATCACCATCTAACGTCCGCGCTCCATACAGGCATGGGTTGGACGGTTTGACAGGAGCCGGTCACCTGGAGAGCTGCCCGGGTTCCGTTTCTCTGTTTTGACGAGGTTTCTACGGCTAAATGCCCTTCCTAATAGTGCCAACCACTTTACAGGGTGCACTGGGTGCTTTTAACATGACACTGGCACAGGTGGTATTACATGGCACCGGCACGGTTTCTTATACGTGGCACCGGCAAGGATGCTTTTACGTGGCCCCAGCACCTAAGAGCCCGCAAGACTAGGATCTCTTAACAGAGAGAGACGGGCGTGGAGGACATGCTTGTATGTATGGATGACCACGATTTTAATTAGTTTGTCGTGTCTTCTCAAGCACGGCAAGCCGCCAGATATATCGGTCCCTTGTTTGTTTACCATATTGTTTGTACCCGTGTTTTTATTTATTTATTTGTTTATTTTATTTTATTTTATTTTTATTTATTTGTTTATTTATTTTCTTATTTATTCGTTTATTTATTTTTTCCCCATTGTTTACTTATTTATTTCTCTATATTGTTTTTATTTTTCCATTTCGTCTCACTCATGTATGTGTCTTATGTGTGTGTGAGTGTGTGTGTGTGTGTGTGTGTGTGTGTGAGTGTGTGTGTGTGTGTGTGAGATTGTGTG
>JAOPUL010445067.1:0-10000 GCA_027564515.1 Octopus rubescens | reverse complement strand
TCTAAATTGAGGGAGTAGAACAGGTAAAATCTCAGCTATATATGTTTCCTAACTAGCAGATCCACTGATGTAATAATTACTCAACGAGTGGTACTCAGCTAGCTACTCATCAGGCCAAAGATACCTTAATTAAATGAAGGTTACATTGTTGTTTGGGAATCTCAAGTTAACTCACCAAGATGTGATCTGAAATGAATGGTGAAGCCAGAAGAACAAATGTTTGAAGAAATTAAATGGTCAATAAGTAAAATAAAAAAAGGAAAGAAGAAGTCAAATATTAGGGAGTGGAGATGGTTTAAAGTTGTTAAGAATAAAGAAAAGGAGAGGGGGAAGAAAGAGGGAGGGTTTAGAGTAGATGGATGCTGACTTTAGGGGGAAAGGTCATTGTGAATATTAAGCTGGGGCTGCATTTCTATGTCAACAGTAAACAAATACTTTGGTGCACTCATCCATATACATTTATACAAAATAAAAAGATGTTAGAAGAAATGAAATGGTCAAGGAGAAGAAAAGAAAAGAAGAGGTCAAATATTTAGGAGTGGGAATTGGGTGGAATTGTTAAGAAGCAGGAAGAGGAGAGGGGGGGGTGAAGAAAGAGAGGGAGATAGGTGTAGAAAATTGTAGTCTTTAGTAGGTACTGGTAAGGTTGGTCGCTTACCCAGTTAATAGACACAATAAAGTTAAAGAAATATATAAAAAATAGCTAAAAAAAGTACGTTATAAATATATATAGAAGAAAATAAAGTAGGGGAGATGTGGAGGATTAGCTGGGGAATTATCAGGGAAGGCACTATCATTTGTACCTTAAGAATGTATTACCTAATTTATATTTGCAATTAAGAATAAGGTCACTTCGTTCATTAAGGCAGCTGCTGCATTGCATAATAGATAAGACTTCTGCAATGCAGAGATTACATTTGTTGTTTGTTGTAACCGCTATATGGTTTGGCATGGGTAATAATGAACCATTTAAAACTGTATACAGACAGCTGCATAGATTTCCAGAGGTTGCTAAAGTGGAGTTTGTGGGGTTATGATTACCTGAGGTTAGCCAGGTGTTATAGGTAGTATCCCCCTTGATGTTAGGATTGGTATTGTTTGTGGTGGTGAGGGAGCCATCCAGGGGATGTAGCTTATAGTAGATTTTGTGTCTGGTGATATTATCCCTATTATTTCCTACTTTTGATCCCTAGGTTGGTTATGGGTATTGGGCAGATTATTAAGGTTAGGGCTGGTGGTGTGAGGATCAGCGTTGGTAAGAAGGTTTAAGGATGTTCTGGGGGGTTAGAGTGTGTTGTATTAGCATGATTAAAGTTAACTATTTTCTGGTTACATAGCTTCTTATTGTTAAGTCGCTGAATTATACCGGCAATGTTAGATGTGGTGGAGGATAGATTAGAGGTTGAAGATTTTTCTAAGGGTACTGGACCTAGGGAAATGCTTTTCAAGCAGAGTAAAGAAAAGCTTAGGTAGCCTGGTCTGAATATTAAGGGCAAAGGGGGTGGGATGAAACCAGATAACATTGTGTGTCCTGGTCCATTTATTCTGTTGTAGGGGGCTACCCGCGTATGGCTTGGGGAAGGGAGGTGCATGTTGGCATGGATGTCGAAAGGCAGCAGCGGATTTGGGATCCAGAATCCCAGAGTGGGAAGAGTGCCTATTGAGTTTGCTACTAAGGTTAAATTTGGGAGATAGAGGGTAAGGGTAGAGTACAGGGGATACTTCAGGTTTTATCTAAGAGGGCAGAGGTATCAAGGGGGAAAGGATCACTCCATATAGGAGAGCGCCTGATCGAATTCTTACATCTAGCACGGTGTAGGGTGCTGTTGTAATATTCAGCATATTGCTCAAATATCTCTTTATTAGCGGATAGGGAGGGGATCCTGTAAGACACGCTTTCAACAATAGATTTTAAGACGGGGATGGGAGAGGAGGTGATTTGAAGAAAAGTTATAGATATATGTATCTTTTTTTTTACTTGTTTCAGTCATTAGACTGGCCATGCTGGGGCACTGCATTGAGGAATTTGTAGTTGAATGAATCGATCCCAGTACTTTTATTTTATTTTTGTTTTAAGCTCAGTACTTATTCTTTCGTTCCCTTTTGCCGAACCGCTAAGTTATGAGGACATAAACACACCAACACCGGTTGCCAAGTGGTGTTGAGGGACAAACATAAAGACACTCACACACACACATATACATCTATATACACGATGGGTTTCTTTCAGTTTCCATCTACCAAATCCACTCACAAGGCTTTGGTCAGCCCGAGACTATAGAAGAACACCCAAGGTGCCACACTGTGGGATTGAACCCAGAACGATGTGGTTGGGAAAAGCATCCAGAAACCATGCCAAAGCAGACATTGGAGCTTAACCTAGTCCTCTATCCAACCCATACCAGCATGAAAGATGGGCATTATATGATGGTTGGGGAGTGTGTGTTTGTTTGTTTGTTTGTTTGTTTGTTTGTTTGTGTGTGTGTGTGTGTGTGTGTGTGTGTGTGTGTGTGTATGTGTGTGTGTATTGGTATGTATCATAAAGTTAGATATGGCAAGTAGAAATAAAGAACAGAATTCCCTATTTTTAGTAGAGGGAATATATATAAATATCTTCCTTTTTGGTCTTTAAGTATTGTACTCTGTTATGCTTAATCAGCATCTTATTGAATATATATCATCATCATCATCATCCTTTAATGTCCGTTTTCCATGCAAGCATGGATTGGACGGTTTGACTGGAGCTGGCAAGCTGGGGGCTAACACCATGTTCCAGTCTGGTTTGGCTTGGTTTCTATAGCTGGATGCCCTTCCTACTGCCAACTACATTTACAGTGTGTGCTGGGTGCTTTTAACGTGCCACCGGCACCGGACTTTTGATGCTCACTTCCCGTACAATATAGTGGGACACTGCTTCCCATACAGCCGCTGTATAGCAGTGGGGCGTCGCCTCCCATACCACTTCTGTATGACATTTGAGTGTGACAGTTGTATTTTGCCTCGTACAACTCGCTTCCTGAAAAACAGACCAGAGACAATTGAGAATCGTATTTTGCCTTGTACAACAGTGTGTGCTGGGTGCCTCCAATGCGCCACCGGCACCGGACTTTCGACATTCGCTCCCCATACAATATAGTGGGACGCCGCTTCCCATATATATATATATATGTATGTATTTATCCCCACTTAAACATGGACTATACTGCAGTAGTTACCATTAGAGAAACTCTCATATTGGCTTTTGGTGCAAAATGCAATCTTGTTTATATTGTTAGCAGGGAGATAAATCCCTGCCACCTCCCAGCATCAAGATGACCAGATCACGTGATTTCGACCTTCCTTGGTCTTGTCAATGGTGGACACTCGACCACCAGAGATAGCAGCGATTCATCTCCCCACCAGTGATACATACATGCCAGAACAGGTGCTGGTGTCACGATGAGCAAATGGCCTTGTTAAAAAATATTTATTAGTGACAGAGGCAAATATATTTATATATTTTAACTTGATTTTTATTCTCACTGGGTGGGAGCAGTCATCAACATAAAACTCTGAGTAACAGTCATGATATCTACTCCTCACTCAGCTTCATACAGACTAATACCCATGCACATAAATATATATAAAGTATTATTACAGACCACAATAAGGTGGCGAGCTGGCAGAATTGTTAGCACGCCAGGTGAAATGCTTAGCGGCATTTAGTCCGTCTCTACGTTCTGAGTTCAAATTCTGCCGGGGTTGACTTTGCCTTTCATCCTTCCAGGGTTGATAAAATAAGTACCAGTTTAACATTGGGGGTCGATGTAATCGACTAAACCCCTCCCCTAAATGGCAGGCCTTGTGCCTAAATCTGAAACCATTATTACAGACTACAATAAGTCTTATTTGTGTTTAACCCTTTAGCATTTAATCTGGCCCTATCCGGCCCAAATATTCTACTTGCTTTATTTTAAACTGATCACATCCAACCTCTCACACTTACCCTACAATGTCATTCTAAAAATATACAAACACACTGTTGAAATCTTGAAGCTACAAGATAATACAAGATTAATTCAAAACAATGTGAATAAATAAGAAATACATTTGACAAAGAAATCTGAATGCTAAAGGGTTAACTATTGCTATCTTATCTGTTTTCTTCATTTTACAGTTTCCTGCCTGAGTTCCTCTGAAGATGCTAACTATAATGTATGTAACATTTCTTTAATTAACAATCAACCACAACCCACCTCCCTCTTTATCCTGAACAGGCAACATGTCTCACTGAATTCACATCACTCTCCCGTTGTCTACATCCACATATTTCACGGCAAGAACGACAATTTTCACACATGAATCTCACTGTAGCCCATCATCTACCTCATCATTGTTGTCATTGTCATCACTGTCGCAGCCACCATTGCCATCACCGTCATCACCACCATCACCAATGTCACCACCACCATTTAACATCCATTTCCTCATGCTTGCATGAATTAAATGGAATTTATTGAGTCAGATATTTCTATGGCCAGATGCCCTTGCTGTCACCAACCCTTATCTGTTTTCGGGCAAGGTAATATTTCCCCATGATAAGACATGTTTTTCATGGAAGACTGGAAACAAACAAAATCACTTGTCTGATGGTGATGCTTATTTATAACCATCATTTATGCCAGTGCCACATTAAAAGCACCTGTGCCGGTGACACCTTAGAGGCACCCGGTACACTCTCTGGAGTAGTTGGCATTAGGAAGGGCATCCTGATGGTGATGTTTTATTTATAATAATCACCCATGTCGGGGCCATGTTAAAAGCACCCATGCCGGTGACCCGTTAAAGACACCCGGTATACTCTCTGAAGTGGTTGGTGTTAAGAAGGGCATCCAGGCGTAGAAACCAAGCCAAAATGGACTGGAGTCTGGTGCAGCTCCCCAGCTTGCTAGGTTCCAGTCAAACCGTCTAACCCATGCCAGCATGGAAAACAGACGTTAAATGATGATGATGATCATCATCACATAATCTCAAGACAATTGTGAAAACAAACACAATATCTAATATTGATGAGAGCATGAGAAGCTCAAAATGCATATATTAGTCCATGGGGTGGGGGGTTCTGAAATGGCTTTGGTGTTTTACACCATTTTCCAAAAGCAAAAATTTTTCTCCATGGCAAACTGCAGGGAAAATGGCCTTTTTACTGGTCAAATATGTACCAAACATATTTGAACTGATTGAAAAGTTTGATCATTGTCATAGTCATCATCATCATCATTGTCTTTGTTGTCATCCTCCTTTTCCCTTCCCCATCTTCCTTCCCCCCACATCTTTACCATCATCTCTATCCCCTCTGTTCTTCTTCTCCTCCTCCTCTTACATTTACATCTACCTCCCTACCCTCTTCCTCTTACAATCTCTCTACCTCCTTTCCCCTCCTCTTTCTCTTCATTTTTCTTCTACACCCCTCCCCCTCCATCATCATCATCATTGTCATCATCACCACCAATATAAGATTTCTGATCTGCTGATTATTACAGGATTACAATGCATTGCAAGCGGAACCACGGACAGAAGCAAAATGTCGACCGCTTCCCCCACCAACTGTTGGGTCAACAAATCAGCCAGATCTGAATAAAGGTCAGTCAAACGCCAATAATTTTAGTTAGTTGGTGTAATATACATATATATATATATATATATATGTATAGTGTGAAAGTAGTTAATCAAGGTTCAGTACTTAATTCTCTCCTATTCATCATAGTCCTACAAGCCACCACAGGGGAATTTAAGACTGGCTGTCTGTGGGAACTCCTATATGCTGATGATCTAGTTCTCATAGCTGAATCTAATGGGGAATTAGAGAGGAAAGTTCAAGCATGGAGACTAAATCTGGAATTGAGAGGTCTTAAGGTAAATTTAGCAAACATAAAGGTTTTAGTAAGTAGGAAAGAAGACGGGACCTGCTATCTGCAGGGAAATGGCCTTGTTTGATATGCTGTACATGATGTAAGCTATGGACACACGAGAAGTAGTGCAATCACAGGTAGACTATCTGAAAATTAAGCTTCAGGTGCAACAGATACACTAGAACAGTACATACGAAGAGCACACCGGAAATAGTTTCTCTTAAATACCTGAATAACTCACTAGAAGTAGTTGATAGCTTTTATTACTTTGAAGATGTAATTAGCAAGGAAGGTTGTGCTCTGAAAGTATAGCAGCCAGAGTAAGAATGGGTTAGAGAAAGTTCAGGGAGCTACTATCATTGCTGACAGCAAAGATGTTTTCCCTTAGAGTGAAAAACAGATTGCATGACACTTGTGTTAGAACTGCAATGCTGCATGGTAGTGGAACATGGGCCTTGAATGCAGAGGAAAGAAATAAAGCAAGCACACTCCATTGGATGTGCAATGTAAGTGTATATGAAAGACAGTACAAATGTGCTAAGAGAAGAACTGAGTGTAAGAGGATGTAGTATGCAAGAAAGAAGAAGACTGTACTGGTATGGACATGTGATGTGTATGGAGACAGACATCTGTATAAAGAAGTGCTGATTGCTAAATGTGGTTGGAACTTGTAGAAGAGGAAGACCCAGGAAGACATAAGCTAAGGTGATGAAAGCTGATCTCAGGACCTTAAACCTCATGGAGGTTCCATGCTAACATAGGTTGGATGGTTTGACAGGATCCAATAGGCCTGACTACTGCATCATGCTCCACTGTCTGCTTTAACAGGATTTCAACCACTGGATGCCCTTCCTAATGCCAACAATTTTACAGAGTGTACTGGGTGCTTTTTTCATGCCACCAGCAGATATATTATCACACATAAATATGACATGAAATCTACTGAGCAGTTGTATATGATTTTGTCACTTGTAGCAATATTCCCAATATTCTAATGGTGATGAGAATGGAAAGGTTTGGAGATATTAAAGAACTCCTGGATTTAGGAATGCTGTTTTTTCAGACTAAGTATCAATGGAATTATTAAGGAAATATGGAAAAATCTGTAATAAAAATGATGAAACTCAAGGAGCTGGCAGAATCGTTAGCATGCCAGACAAAATGCTTAGTGGCATTTCATCCGTTTTTGCAATTCTGAGTTCAAATTTCACCAAGGTCAACTTTGCCTTTCATCCTTACGAGGCCAATAAAATAATTACCAGTTGAGCATGGGGGTCGATGTAATTGACTCTCTCCCAGAATTTGCTAGCCTTGTGCCAAAATTTGAAATCAATATAATATACACTCACAGAGCAGGTTATTTTAAAAATCAAAGCCATATATTTGATGTATGGTACATATACCATGTATAGACCCAGGGTTTTAAGAGAAATTTTGCAAGAAGTTATGAAGTTGCTTTCAGGCCCCACCCAGGACTCATGAGAAATTCACGGATCCTTTCTTAGATCCCCAAGCTCTTCTTTGTAATGTTAGGCTTCAGACTGATTTTAGCAGCTGAACCCCCAACCTCTTGTATGTACCCCTCTTGTGAGTGGATTTGGTAGACGGAAACTGAAAGAAGCCCATTGTGGCAACATCAGAGTCAGCATTGAAAAGTTTGAGACGGCCGCATCGAGAGTTTTCAGGTTGAAAAGTTCGAGGGTGCGCTGAATCCTGTGGCAAGGATGCGGCCGAGTTCAGCATCAACAATGTCATGCTGCTTGAGGCGGCAGCATTGGCAAAGTCTCTTGCTTAGCACCTGAAAGCATCAAGTGCTTTCAGGTGCTAAGAGACGGCCATATCAAGAGTACAGTTGCTTAGAGGAGGTCACATCGAGAGTCCCATTGCTAAGAAGTGGCCACATCAAGAGTTTAACGGAATGTCTTGTTGCTTGAGGCAGCAGGCAGCATCGAGAACTCAGCTGCTAAAAAGGGGATTCCAGGCCGATAGCAAGGACTCTCTGGCAACCCAAAGGGCCATGTAGAGGCAAAGTACGATTCTGAATTGGCTCTTTATATTTGTTTGGGAAGTGAGTGGTGCAAGGTAAAATACGATTCTCAGTTGTCTCTTATGTTTGTTCGGGAAGCGAGTGGTACGAGGCAAAATATGGCTCTCAAATTGTCTCTTATTGTTTGTACAGGAAGCTAATTGTACAAGGCAAAATACGATTCTCAATTGTCTCTGGTCTGTTTTCGGGAGGTGAGTTGTACAAGGCGAAATACGACTGTCACACTCAAATGTCATATGGAAGTGGTTGTATGGGAGGCAACACCCCACTGCTATACAGCAGCTGTATGGGAAGCGGCGTCCCACTATATTGTACAAGAAGCGAGCGTCGAAAGTCCGGTGCCGGTGGCACATTAAAAGCACCCAGCACACACTGTAAATGTGGTTGGCGATAAGAAGGGCATCCAGCTGGAGAAACCAAGCCAAACCAGACTGGAACATGGTGTTAGCCCCCGGCTTGCCGGCTCCAGTCAAACCGTCCAACCCATGCTTGCGTAGAAAACGGGCGTTAAAGGATGATGATGATGATGATATATATCAGGTTGTCTGGAAAGTTTTTAGCATTTTTTAAGTGCAATAAAGGATAAGAAATTTTAAACGTACTCTCATCTTTATTCCTTAAAGTAATTTCCATTGTTTTCTATAACCTTAGTCCACCTAGCAGGCAATTTAAATATTCTATCGGCATAAAACTCAGTTGCTTTTGTGGAAAAGAAGTCATCTAAGTGGGTTTTGACACCATCTAAATCATTAAATGATTTTCCTTTTAGAGAGTTCTGCAGAGGTAAAAAAAAATGATAGTCAGATGGCGCAATGTCAGGGGAGTATGGTGAATGGGGCAAGAGATCCCACCCAGATTCATGCAACTTTGTGCGGGTAGCCAAAGACACATGTGATCGGGAATTGTCCTGGTGGAACACAACCCCTTTCCAGTTGGAGAGCGTTGGCCTCAATTCCTTGATCTTTTGATTCAAATTTGCTAGCTGACGGCAGTACACATCAGAATTGATGATCTAATTTTGTGTGAGAGGCACCCAAACATCATAGCGAGAATCATACACAATTTTCACTAAGTGTTCATGAACGATACTTTTGGAAACTTCTGACTTCTTTGCAAGTTCTCTAGTCGTAATATTCGAGTTTTCTTCAATGGTTACCTTCAAAATATCGTCATCTAATGTTGAAGGTCTTCCACAGCAACTGCCATCTTCGAAGCTGAACTCACCACGTCTACATTTTGCAAACCATCTTCGAATAGTTGATTCACCTACATTATCTTCATCATAAACTCCACAAATGATTTTACACCTTTCCGCAGCATTTTCACCAGTTTGAAGAAGAAAAGGCATTACGTGGTAAATATGCAACATTTGGTTATCCATTTCAAATGGCAATTAGGGCTAAAAGGAGTAAAATATATGCTGATTTTTAACGTGGAACTTAGCTGATAGGCTACGATACTGCAAGCAATTCTGAAATATGAGTCATACTAAGATTAGGATTGTTGCAGGAAGGTTTAAAAGACGCAAATACTGAAATCGCTCATTTTACTGTTTATTTCAGTTTGCCTAATCAGTTAATTATATTCACAGACACCCCCCTTCACACACATAATACACTCATACACCGCATACACAGGCAGAGGATATTTAACGTTCTGAGAGAGGGCTATTTTTCGCTGAGGCGCTGTAATAGGAGAGGAACATGTTTAGTTATGTCACAGCTACAAAAGATGAAATCCATCTACTTTGACTCCAGATGTCTCCATTAAATTTTTGCTCAATTGAATTTCTGGAGTTATCTCCCGTGACTATTTTGAAAGTAATTTTAAGTAACGTAAATTGAAGTCTGTTAAATTTTATAAATCAACTTGATTGAAAGCGATTTTCAGTTCATCACAACGATAGAATGCATTTGAATATATGCAGGGTTAGCTGGTTTTAGAGTTAGAAATAACTGGACATGGTTGTAATATTAGACTAATAGAGAAAGGCGGCGAGCTGGCAGAGTCGTTATCGCGCCGGGAGAATTGCTTAGCGGCAATTTTTCCGGCTTTACGTTCT
>JAOPUL010444531.1:0-10000 GCA_027564515.1 Octopus rubescens | reverse complement strand
GTACATCGTGTGTGAGTGTTCGAAATTGTTTTTTACTGGAAGTGGTCTGATCTTAGCGTCTGTCTTCTGTGATTTCCCAAGGGGATCTACGCGAATGCCCGAGGTCGTCTAGCCATTGAGGTCTGCTGATTCCGTCTGGCTTTAGTGGTCTGCCGCGGCCGTCTGGCTTTTTGACGCCAAACGGATTTTATAGGGTGAAAAGGGGACGAATTTTAGAAATTCCAAGGAGCTTATATCACGCCACAGCTTCCCGCCGATTGGCTGATTTATAGATCAATCATTTGAAACTGTGATAGCTCACTCGTGATCCCTAACTGAATATCTTGTGGCTGGGGTTGGAATCTCTACAGGAAACTCCTTCCAGTGATTTGATGTGTTAACGAAAAGACCGTAATGACGAAATAGCGAAATTACATATAATATGCAAACACAAGTGCAAAAGAAAAAGAAAACAAACAAAAATAACATGCATTGAATACAGAATAAATGCTGCGATAAAGTTCATGTAACGATGCTGAAGTAATAAGTTTTTAAGATATGCAAATCTTGATATGAACACGGGATAATGCATCTGTTACAGAATTTTCAGTAGCCTTGATATGACGTATATCAACAGTAAACTGTGAAATATAATCAAGGTGTCTAATGTTTCTTGGGGAATATTTATTCGTTTTGGATTGTAAAGCGTAGGTTAATGGTTATATTTAAGACGCGACTTATTGAAGGCACGCCAAGATTTGTAGTCGCACATAATCCCTGGCGCTGTCGTTTTTGCCGCGATTGAGTGGTGTCTAATTTGAAAGAATATGGTTGAGTGCATCTGTGTGTGTTAAACCCAAAATAGCTGTGCTACCAACAAAATGTCGTAGGTCTCCCACGAGGACTGAATGAGCGATTTCTTTAAGTCCTTCGGCAATGAGAATTCAAGCGTTCAGAATATCGAAGTAATTGCGATTGCACGAGTCTATCTGTCAGAGCCGGAATTTTGTCTTCAGTCTTTTACGAAACGTCGCCAGCTCAGAGGAAGTAGAAGAGACGAAGGTATGAGGATGAGTTTCTGAGTTAGCAGTATTGGAAGAGGAAGTATCCATAATACCATCTGCCAAGTCGGCTAACTGAGCAGTGGAGCTCTGTTCTCTTATAGGCCTTAAAATGGCTTGCACGTTTGACGAGTATCCGATCTAATGTAATGCATAACATAAAATGACACTTGAGTGTATGGACCGAGGCTCAGAATCGGTGTAATGTGACGATAAGTACAATGGTAATTTAAAAAATGCTAAAAGTGTATATGGCGATTTTCAGGAAAAGGAAGGTGAAACTTTTACTGAAAAACACTTTTTGGCTGGCAAAGGCTGGTTTGAAAGGTTTAAGAAGCGCATGAATTTACACAATATCAAAATGACTGGTGAAACTACAAGCGCTGATACAGACGCTGCCACTAATTATCCGGAGCGGTTGAATAAAAAGATTTCTGAAGTGGGGTTAACCACCAGAGCAAGTATACAATGTTGATGAAGCTGCACTTTTCTGGAAGTGCATTACTACTAGAACTTTTATTTCTCGAGAAGAAAAATCAACACCAGGATTTAAAGCTTGCTAGTGATATAAAATTAAAGCCCTTACTCATGTATCACTCGGAAAATCCAAGGTCTTTCAAGAGTTACACAAAGTTTAATCTACCTCTCATTTGGCATTCAAATGTGAAGGCATGGATGACTAAGAACCTTTTCAAAGAGTGGTTTACAAACGTTCTTTGTCCTGTCGTAGAAAGGTAGAGTGCCAGGCATATATTTGCAACAGAGCATTGCTTCTTTGAGACAATGCACCGAGTCACCCAGCGAAATTTGGTGATCTTTCTGATAATGTGAGAGTAGAATATATTTCCAAGAATACAACTTTGCTCCAGCCAATGGATCAAGGTGTGATAGCTGACTTCATGGTATACTATATGAGAAGAACTTTCAGATAACTTGAACTTTCAGATAACGTGAGGATAAACATACAGTTTGAGATTTCTGGAAGAAATTCAACATAATGGATGCTGTGGATAATATAGCTGAGTCATGGGATGAATTGAAACCTTCAACTTTGAATAGTGCTTGGAAACATATATAGCCAGACTGCATCCATGACATTACAAGTTTTCCTCATGTAGAAAGTTTAGATCAAATTCGGAAAGATATTGTGACATTTGCGAAGGATGTAGGAATTGAAGAAATCATAGAGGATGATGTGACTGAGTTGCTTGTGCCCCAGAGAGAAAGTTTATCTAGCGAGGAGCTGATGCTGTTAGAAAATGAAAAAGCTAAGAATACTGATGAGACAACGGAAGTTCCACAACTTAAAACTGACTACAAAAATTATTGCTAAAGGGTTGGCACTTATAGTGGAAGGTCTGCAAGTTTTTGCTGATAATGATCCTAATCGTGAAAGTAACATAACAATTGGAAGACGAGTTTACAATGATTCAGTTCTTAGAATGAGCTGTAAAAAGAGATGATGAATCATAAACAACAAATAAATTTGGATAAGTTCTTCACTCATCAAGCTGATATTGGTGAAAATAAACTATAATATAGTAAATATTGTCCTTCATCCTCTTGGTAACATTCATTGCACCACCACTCCTCACACAGTAGTCAATATATCTTTTGGTAAGAACATACTACTCTTACAATATTCCGATTCTTTTTAATTCCTTAACGTATTCCTCTTGAAAAATGCTTTTGAGTTTTTATGTACCTATATGGCAGTGTGTATGTTTATAAATTGTTATTTTCATGTATAAAGATAATCATGTTGCTTGTTCTCTGTTGTTTTCTTTTTTCGTTTTTCGAAAAAGTCCAGAGGAACGCAATCTCACGATAACATGAAACTCAATAGAAAAATTAATTTCGCATTACGGTCAGAGTTTTAGGAACGCATTACTTCCGCAAAGCGAGGGATCCCTGTACTTTGATCTTAACTAACACGCAAGTGGCCATTGAGCTAAGAAGAAAGTGTAGTTTTGAATTGTTAATTATTTAAAAGTACGCAAGCCAAATTTCCGTAAGAGCGAAATTACAGACACTATCCCAAAATTAATGGTCATACTTTATAATCTTCGTAAGAGCGAAATCTTGTAACCTGAGGTAACGTTAACGGGGGATGCCAAAAAGTGGGGTGGGTGCTGCACAAGGTCTCTCCACTATAATCAAACTAAATGTGCAGGTAGTTCAGCAAAAGCTGAATGCTCATACGTCGAAGACGACGGGAGAGTCCATCATACATATATATATATATATATATATATATGCGTGACTGTGGTAGGAGGCTTGCTTCCCAACCACATGGTTCCGGGTTCAGTCTCACAGCGTGTCTTCCACTATAGCCTCGGGCCGACCAAAGACTTGTGAGGGAATTGGGTAGACGGAAACTCAAAGAAGTCCGTCATATATAATACATATAATTTAAGTTCGTTTAAGGGAAACATGTTTGTGTACACTGATAAAATGCTCTGTGCTATATTCTTCCGGCTATCGTTTATTATTCTCATCTTCCAGAGTAGTTTTGAGGAACGGTTGTTAGTCCGCCGCTCCTGTAGCGTAGGATAAATGTAGTAATAACGTGAAATTTTGAAAGGAGGTTCATAAATACTTTAATGCAATGTTACGTACGTTTCCACCAAACTCAGGATTTTTTTTTTTGTTTTTTTATGTGGCTGCATTTCTCTTCCATCAGACATTCCCAAAATGGTTTGCAATGCCCATGGATTTTAAGGGGAGCTATTATTACATGTGTTCGTATATTCAGCCTAAAGTTTGCATTAGTGTTATGGTTGTATTGAATATTCAGCTAAGAAATATTTACCTATTTACACTAATCAGAATGTTCTGTGAGGTGTATGGGCGATTCCTGTGAATATTTTGATTTGTGATACAGATAGATATATACAAAGAATACAGGAGGGAGGACATAGGTAGCATTTTACTCTGTATCTTTCTTCCGACTTTACGTTCTGAGTTCAAATGCCGCCGTGGTCGACTGTGCCTTTTATCTTTTCGGGGTTGATAAAATAACTACCAGTTGAGTACTGGGGTCGATTTAATCGACTATCGCCATCCCCGAAAATATCAGGCCTTTGTGCCCAGTATAGAAAGGATTTTACTTTGTATCTAGATTTGTGCAATTAGGCGTCTGTGGATAGGAAGAAGAAAAGAGAGAAAGAATAAATAATACAAGAGGAGGGGAAAACGAAGAGGGTAATGATTTTCCTTTTTTTATTTCAATGTATTTGTGTTGTGAGCGGGTAAGGTTGAGCGTTTGCTTTAAGCTCAACCTCGGCAGGGCGTTATGTTAATGATATTACAAGATGTAAAGAGAGGGAAGTGACTGTGAAATAAATGGCTTGGTTTGAGCAGTGCTGATATTCAGTAAGGATATCGGAATGGAATTTGGCATTAATAAGGTTTGGGATAGTTATCTGATGGTGTAGAACTGCCCAACTGCGAGAGATTTAACAATGCTGGATAGAAGTATCTCGGTAAGTTATACTTCATGCTTTGTTTTCCACTTTTTCTTTGATTTAAATACGCCCTGATTCCGAACTGACATTTGCAAGGTTTCCTTACTTTGGGATGGCTATCTCAGTAAGCACACGAGTTCAATCAGTACACAGTCTTCCACACTTTTCAGTCCGTTTCCTGTATTTGCTCTCTTCATGTATAGGCGATTAGTGTCTGTAAGTGGTTGAGGGGCCCCATACATTGTTTAAAACTTTCTTGTCTTCCTGTCCAACTAATTTAGCTCATCCTCTGTTCACTTCAATACTCCAGTGCCATACCGAACTAGTGCTACTGAGCGGAGCTTATTGCCAAAATTATGTTTCTGGCATTCAGCTTTGAAACCAATATTTTTCTCACTCGCGGCAGAAACTCTATCTTTGACTTTTCTTTCTTGTCGTTGTGTTTCATTCCATCTGCCTCAATTATTCCCAGATATTGACATCCGGAATCTGGCTCGATTACCTTCATCATTTCACCACTTGGCATGAAATGCCTTCTGTCCTGACAAGCTTTCCTCCTCTCATCACTATCGTAGCACATTTTGAGAGTCCGAATCCCATTTCGATATCATTCAAGAATATCTGCACAGACTGGACGAGACTGTCCAGGTCTGCCTTAATGTTTCTGATTTAGTATTATTATTATTTTTATTATTATTATCATTATTCAACATTTGGTAGTTTTAGGCTAATTTCTACTGCATCACCTGCGACACCTTCGTGTTGCTGGGGGGGGGGGTGTAACATTATATGTCTTTTCTGTTGTTGGGGGTAGTGCAAACTCTTCCGGTGTTGTATTACATCAGTTTGTTTTTGTTATAGCCTCTGGTTGCATCATTTTGTTGCATTAGTGTTTGTATTGTGGGTTGTGTGTGTATTGCGAGTTGTGTTCTTTTGCTGGGTACACGGTTTGTAGGATACATGTTGTGGTGGTTGTTTAATTTGTTGGATATTTACTGTATAGAGTGTGTCCTGTGTTTGTCGATTGTTTTCTGTGGTTTGTATTAGTGAATTGATATTATCTTGCGTAGGATGTGGGCTGTTCCCAGCAGGGCTATTGTTTGGATAGTGTGTAGTGTTGGGGGTCCAGGTATAGCTTCTACATTTTTTTGGATATGATTTTAATCATACCCAGTGCTCCAACAATTACTGGTATTGTTTTCACATTCGTTCATCACAACTTGATTACTTCAATTGCGAGGTCTTTGTACTTTGACAATTTGTCCACTTGTTATTTGGCAATATTCTGGATAGAAGGGACAGCAAAATCTATCAGTAAACAGGGGTTTTTTTTCCAATCCATTACTATATCAGGGCGATTGGCTTTTTTGTGTTGTCTGTTTGGACAGGCATATCCCAGATGATTGTGGCCTGGTCGTTATCATGTACCTCGTTTGATACACGCTTATACCGTTTCTTGTGAGTTTTTCTGTTGTAGTATTGGTAATTTTGTCCAGTGGATATAACTACTTACTCGGGCATGTCTGTACATATATTCATATTTGGCAAGGACAAGGCAGCCAGAGATGATATGGTCAGCTCTCTCATTGTGCTGGTTGCACATTCTCCATTTGGCGTTAGCGCCTGTTTTCATTATTCTGCGTTTATAATTGTTTGTGTTCAGGCATTGGTGTTGTGCAGCTAGAATCAGTCCTTCCGTTTCATCCTTTAGTCCAGGCCTTTTGAGCGATTGTTAGATTTTACTTACGTTCACTTCTTCTCTGTCGAGCCTTGCAGGGTATTGGACATGCAATGATTTTTCTCACCATTTCTTCTCTACTAGTTCTGGGTATTGTATTGTAGCCGTTTCGTCTAACCCTAGATATTTGTAGTTCTGTTTCCATGTTGGTTCTGTCTCTTTGAACATTTCTGCTATGTTGTCATCCGAGATCAGTGTATCAGTTTAGTTTGATTATGTTTTGTATTTTGTCACCTCCTTGTGTATAGGGAAAAGCGTTTTCATTGTTTCATGTTGCTTTATTACAGGTTGTAATCTTCCAATTTTTATTTCTAGGTACATTTCAATCCTACTGTTGTTATTTTATAGTAGTTCTCTATCTGTGTCAGGACGCGGCCTCCTTCTCACAGGGGTAGATATATTCTGTCTATACTGCTTTTGGGTAGTGACTTCAGTATGCTGTTAATATTTTTCCTTTTTCTTTTCTATCTAAGTTTCTCAATTCACTCATCTTCCAGTTATTTTGTTGAAACTGTCATTTATGACTGGTATGGCTAGTGTGTTTATCCCTATTATCTTATTTTTAGCATTGAGCTCAGTGTTTAATATTAGACTAATCTTTCCGTAGTATTCTCCCCTAATCTACTCCTTCATTTCTGCTTGTTGTACTTTAGCCGTTTCGTCTATTCCTAGATATTTGTATGGGCGGTTGTGGTCTAATTCTCTACATTCTGTGTATGTCGAATGTAATGTTTTTAGTGCTGATTAATTTGCCTCTCTTCGGGGTCACTTTGGCACATTTGTTCAGCCCCATGCTCACCCCAATGCCCTTTCTGAAACTATAGACGATATTTAGAAGGTTTTTCTGTTCTGTGGTATTTCTAGTGAAACGTTTTAATTAATCCATGTATAGGAGATGGTTTATTGTTTGTCCATAGTATCACTAACCCATGTTGGTGTCATTTAACTAGTTTGTTAGCAGGGTTACAGCAAGTCAGAAAAGCAGGGATGAGAGCGATTCCCCTTGAATCATTCCGCTTCTTATGGGTATAGGGCAGGATTTAATGACTTGTGCTTCATTTTTCAGTGTTATATTAGTTTTCCAGTTTGCCATTGCATGGTTGATATATTATTGTAGTGTTGGAGCTACTTTATTTGTGTGGAGAGATTACAGTATCCATGAGTGTGGGATACTTTCGAATGTTTCTGGTAATCAATCCAAGCCCTGTTGAGCTTTGCCTTTCTCTTCTTTCAGTCCTCTATATTGGCTAGATTTACCCAAAGCTGCTCCTTATATCTATACATACCTCTTCGGTAGCTCTTTTGTTTCTTCTGGTAAAACATTGTTGTTTTCCAGGTGTATTGTAAGCCGGCTGTAGATGACTGATGTGAGTGTGTTGTAGGTAGTTGACAGGCATGTTATTGGCCTATAATTTTGTGGGAGTATGGTGTCATTGTTTTGGAGAATTAGGGTGGTTTGTTTTTCCAGAATCCAGGTTGGTGTTGATTCTGACTTAATATTGATGTAAATGCTGCCGGTATGTGAGTGTGTGTACTGGTGAGATATTTCAGCCAGAAGTGAAGGTTTTTGTCTATCACTAGAGTTTTCCAGTTACTGGCATTCCCCAGTGAGTCCATGATCTCTTGGCTTGTAATGGTGGGCCATACCTGTAGCACTATTTTGCTCTCTCTCTCATTCCTTTTGTTTGTTTATCCAATGAGCATGTTTGTTGTGTTGTTTTTCTTTGATCCATATTCCTTCCGAATATGACTGAATCTCTGGTGTTGTTGGCATGTCATCCATTGATATGTTTTTTTTTGTTTAACTTTCTGTAGAATTTTTTTAATGTTTATCTTAAATTCTCTATTTTCTTGAAAGAAGCGTTTTCCGTACCTTTGTATGCGGCCTGTTTTTGCTGCTCCGTCCTGTTTATTTTTTTCTGTAACCTCCCAGGTATCTTCTTTATATTTTTTACGTTGTATTGCTTTGTTATATAGGCTTCAGTTTTTATTTTTCACCCCCCTCCCCTTATCTAATTCACAAAATTGGGATAAGTCTTTCTTCTGTTTTATTTATTTTATTCATTATGCTGTTTCCATTTTGAGGTTTGGAGTTTGGCTGTTTCCTTTTCTTTTCTTCGGAAGAGCCATGTCCAATTTCCCTGGATATCACTTCAGCTGCTGGGTTGATTAGGTCATTTAGTTTGTTGATATCTAGGATATCTTTTGATGTGATCGATATTTCTTATAGTGCTCTGTTGCATCTATCTATCCTTTCACAGAATTGATTACCTTTTTGTAGTCTGGGGAGACGTTTACGTTGACTCATATCTATCGACTTTGTGATGTTTTCCCATTCTTCTATTTTTGTTATTTCTTCAGTCGGTTCGTCCCCATCATCGATTATAGCTGGTCTGTTATTTTGTGTGTTATTTTGTTTGTTGTTGTTTTGTGTTTGAGCATTTGCTTGTCTATATGTGTTGTTGATTTGCTGTGCGGTACCATTTATTCCTGGTTTGGGGAGTTGCGTAGAGATTTTATTATGGTTTAGTATTTTATTTGCTGCATGTATTGTTACCTCTGTTGTGGACTTTTCTTTCTTTTTGTGAGGTCTTATGCGTGTTAGAAGATATGATGTCTGATGTGATATGTTTGTTGGATTGCAGCCCATTGTTTTCAAATGTTAGGTGTTTCATTTTATTTTCAGTATGTATTTGTCCTATTAGTTTGTCTATTTAGGTCTTGGACACTTTGCTGTGTCTCAGGTTATATCGCCGGACGTTTCCAAGAATTCTTCCGTGATATTTTACCTTATAGTGATATTTCTTCTTCATATTTCGCACGTTTCTTTTATTATTCCTGTGTGTTTCAGGTATAGGGTTGCTGTGTAGAATGCATATAGTACTTCAATGTAGTCACCATCTGTCCACCGTTCTCTTTTCGTTTTGTTTTTCGCTTGGGCAGTGACATTAGGAGAGGGCTCTGTCGGTTCAGTGGTCACATGTAGACATAACACCGTCTCCGGACATGTTCTGAGGTTGGTTTCGTATCGTGATCGCCTGAGACTCAAATATCGAAATTCACCGCTATTTCCTTTCACAGTCCTATTACCGAGTACATCTACTCTTTCTTTTCTCTCTGTTTAAGATGAAACTTGTTGCAATTTTTTTTATTGTTTGAATTCTTTACATACTATGTGTTCCATGCTGTTTTGTTCATGTGTGAGAGATTGCACGTGTGCGTTCGTGGACTGTATCAGAATAATGTATCAAACCAATATTTTTTGCGTATATGTGTGATGCATAATATGATTTTATTTGTACTCAGAGCTTTTTCCATGGGGACATCGTTCTTTCTCGTGTTGTTTAAATTAGAGTATAAGGATATCGCATTTTGACATGTTGTTTACAAATGTGACAACGTGTCCGGCAGTGACTCTTTCATATATGAAAAAAATAATTCAGCTTTCTGCAATGGATTATATTCATAGACAATTTTCTTTCATTTTTTATTTTATGTGATTTATTAAATACTGTTTAGCGATAATCTCAGATTTAATCCTTCTTCGCTTGGAGTTCGCTTTCACGTGTCTATGATGTTTGTTATTCGCTTATTATTATTATTATTATTATTATTATTATTATTATTATTAGGCGGCGGCGGCGGCGCCGGCGAGATGGCAGAGTCGTTACCGCGCCAGGAGAATTGCTTAGCGGCAATTCTTCCGACTTTACGTTCTGAGTTCAAATGCCGCCGGGGTCGACTTTGCCTTTCAT
>JAOPUL010443840.1:0-11406 GCA_027564515.1 Octopus rubescens | reverse complement strand
GACACCTTCATAATAATAATAATAATAATAATAATAATAATAATAATAATAATAATAATAATAATAATAATAATAATTACCATTGGCGATCTGCCAGAATCGTTAGCACACATTGGAAAATGCTTTGCAGCATTTCTTATGACTTTACCTTCTGCGTTCCAATACCGCCGGGCTCGACTTTGCCTTTCACCCTTCCGGGGTCGATAAAGTGACTACCAGTTGCGAGCTGTGATCGATAAAATCGACTACTCACCTCGATTGGTTGGTTTTAAGGCTTCTTCCTCCTCACACATATGCAAGGTCGGTCTTTCTCCGTAGAAAACACACATAAAGGAACCATGCGCATGACAAACGGAAGTCATGATAGGTTATCTCCCCTTTTGATTGAGTCCTCTCCGAGCGTTTTACCACATAAAGTTAAAACTACCTTCCAACTTTCTATTCTCTGCTTTATGAATTCACTTATATTATTGGCTTCTCCAAAAAGTGCCACAGACTCTAATATCCATGAATGAGGAATGCGGTCATATGCCTTTTGGTAGTCAATCCATGCCATTGACAAGTTCATATGTCTCCTTTAGCAATGTCAAAGTATCTCTTTATCAATCAAGAGTTGATACTTCGTGCCTCTATTTTCATCCATTTTGTTCTTCTGGAAGGATGTTTTCATTTTCTAAGAAGGAAATATATCGTTTCAGACAAGATCCCAGTGTATATCTTTCAAAGAATTGGAAGGCAGGAAATAGTGCGGAAATTGTCTACATTAATCCCTTTTGATGCATCCTTCAGGCAAATCACTGTCCATCTAATTGTCATCCATGATGGTAATGATTTTGTGTTGTTTAAGATTTTATAAACCTCGCCTGCGAACTTTTCATGTAATGTTGTAAGTTTGTTGAACCAGTACCCTTGTTCTCCATCGGGTCCAGGAGCCTTCCAATTAGGGATTTTGCGGCACTGCCTCCTCATTATCTTTTCCGTGATCCTCACCTCTTCTTGGATCACACCTGTTGACTATTGTTTCAATTCCCTAAGCCAATGTGCATACACATTATGCCTCTTTCTACTTCTCCAAAATCTCTTATTTTCTTCGGCATTTGAAATCACATCTTCTTGTCGGTTTCCGCCATTTAGTTCCTAGTATAACTTATTTTGGTCTACCGGGAAATGTCTATTGTGCCTGAACCGGTTCACTCGTTCGTACGTCTTCACTTTGGCTGATTTAGCCACCAGTCTCTGTTTTAACGCTTCCACAACTCTACCTTGTCCATTTTTCTTGATCTGCTGTTTGTAATCCACTTCTCTGCACTTTCATGTTTAGGTCAGCTGGTTACTTTTTGGTCTCTTTGAAAAGTTGATATCTCTTCTGATTAATCTCATTCAGACTTGGATTCCTCTTTTCCATCATGGTTCATCATTTCTCTTGCTTGTTGTATCTTTCATTCCAATCACTTTGGCTGCATATGTACTGACTGCCTTCATGAGATCATTGATATCTGTAACATGTGTTACCTCGACCTTATCGATTATCTTATTTACTCTATCCACTATCGATTTCATTCGTTCTCTGGCAATCTTTTTAAATTTCTTATTTTCTGAAAACTCTCTTTTCTTTGCAATTTCTATGATCTCTTTCAAAGTTTGTTGTTGTTCGTTGCTCATATATTTTATATGTGTTAATGCTATGTCAATTTCCGGCTGAGTTACACTTCTACCATCCCCTCCTGTAGACTCATCATTCCATCTTTGGCTCAGTATGTTCATTTTCAGTTCGTTCTTCAATTTGGACTTCATTGATTTTCTTCCTTATGGCTTCCAGCTCAAACACAGTTAACCATTTGTTTTTGCGTATTTCTCTAGCTTGGTCAATCAACCTCTGTTCTGTTGTTTAAAACATGCCTCTCTCAGACCACTCTTGGAACATCCTCCGTCTATATCCTTTGTTTATGGCTGCATTTTCAACAATTGGTTTGCTCCTATAATAGTACTCCATGCCAGCTGAATTTATTGTTTTATCCCACCCTCTCATCACATTCATTTTATGACGGTCGGATCAACCTTGAGGATCAGTAGAACACCTACGGACGCAGAACCATCACCTTTGGTTCCAATTTCATTACCATTGTTATTTTTATAATGATTATTCGACATTTTCACCCATTCATGAGTTGTGTTTTTTTGGGTTAGCCACCAACCAGTGTTTTTCTTTCGAGCCAACATCTCCAGAAAGATAGTCAGCCAAGACTGGAAACCTCATTCAGCCCATGGGGCAAAGCTATCTACCCCAGTTTTTAAATCAGTGTTCCTTCTCCTCCTAGAGCGACTGCCGGCCAAGGCTAACAGGTTCTCTCCACTTGTTTTACGATGGCTATTGAGTCTTCTGAGGTCCACTGCCCTTTTCCAGGCTTTGTTTTTTATTTCGCAAGGTGTCTGAAATCACTATTTAAACCCCCTCACCTACAAGATTAGTGGGGTGCCGGTTTGGTCACCAAAGGTCCGACCATGTTACTGTTACACTGTAGTAATATTATTATGAAGATGTTGCACTGTACCCAATATTGTGATATTGTAGATGATATTGTGTGTAGCAGGGAGTTGATTATACTGCTTGTCACAGCACATCAAAGAGCACAGACAGACAGTATTTTACGCAGTATGCGTACAGTTCCAAGTAACGCAGATTTTCGCAATACTCCAAGATTGTAAGATATTTGTATAACGTGTATAGATGTTCCTTCAGGTTCGCTGGTATTGAACCAATGCTCCAATGACAACAGAGAAAAATGTTATGCTTGACTCTCACAGCTGTCACATCCTGGTGATCTCATTTTTCAGGTCTCCATATTTGTCGTCCTTTTCTCTTTCTTCCATGATGATATTTCGGTCTCCTGGCACTGCTACGTCGATTATTTGGCACTTCTTTTTGTCCCTCCTAAAGGTTACTATATCTGGGCTTCGGTGCTCTACTACCTTGTCTGTCTGGAAGTCAAAGTCCAAGAGGATCCGTTTTCGTCCATGATTTTTGTGTATGTTGTTACCAAGCGCCCGTTACCTCATATCCGTACTTCCGATATAGTAGCCAGTACAGGCTTTGGTCTACCTCGTCGTGTTTGCGCTTGTACTCCTTCCGTGCAAGACTTTCACAAGCACTAATAATGTGAGTCACGCTTTCGATTTTTACCCAAACATTCTGCAGAGGTCCGTTGTACCTGTAGGGTAAATATTCCTTTTCACAGAGTTGGTATTTAATGCCTGGTCTGGGCAGCGATGACTAGGCTTTCAGTAGTCATTTGTAGCTCACCTTTGCTGAGCCACCTCCATGATGCTTCCTGGTCTTTAAGATGTTAGTTTCACGGACGGACTGACATGCGGAATAGTGTTTCTTCTCTCTCGTTGGCTATCCGTGAATAGAATCCTTTATTAATCTCAACTCCATTGTTGCTAGCTCCTTGTACATTAGCAGCATACTACAGTAGGTCTTGATCGCCGCTGTTTAATAAGTCGATGCACATCTGTACGCTAATCATGCCACATCCAGCGTTACACCTCTTCATGCACAGCTTGCGTATTTTCGCCTTAGGGTGGAGAGTACCATGCATTGTCATCGTCTTTCGGGTAAGGCGATAGAATTGATCAATCTCTGCTTGTGTCCATTTCAGAATGGGTTCACTATAGCGAACTACATCAACAGCCCATAATTGTATGGCAGTCACAAGATTCTTTGCATTGAGTCTTGACTTCAAGCCAAATTTGAGGCTCTTCAAATATGTAGTGGTGACCTTGACTTTCATGTGTTTGTGTAAGATATTGCCCAGCCCCAGAATCCCTAGGTAATTGTATCCATCATCATCCATCCGGGTATCCCCTTCGCTCTCCCTTTGGCAGTTATATTACCCTACATTCTGCTCAGTTCCCTTTTTTCAAAGTGAGCAATGCACACTTTGTGATCCCACCGAACTCTATTCCTATATACCTGCTGCAAATCTATAAAGCCTCGACCAGCCCCTTCCTTTCAGGCTCAGTTTTTGCGAACGTGTTTAAATCGTCGATGAAGAGAACGGGGTTGAGACGAGGTCCATTCTTCCTCAGCTCTTAGTGCGCGTTGACTTAGCGTAGAAATACAGAGAGTGGGCTTAAGGTTATGAAAAATACCAAAGAGGAACACGAATCTGCCTGGAAGATAACTCTTTTGATCTTTACCTCGGCTAAGTGTTGATTGTTTCAGGAAAGACGTGATTACCATCTAGGCATGCTATAATTGATCAATGAACGCACGTTCCAACTACTTCAGACATGTATTTGCAGAAACCACGAACGTGGTAACATGTAGTAAGCCATTTATAAAGTCTATCTAAGCCATGCACAAGTTATTTCAGTATCGTTTGCAGTTCTTCATTACAAACTTGTCTATCACAAGGTGTTCCTTGGTGCCCTTGGATCATTTTCGGCATCCTTTTTGTTCTACTGGTAGGAGATTGTTTTCCACAAGGAACGTATATATCTTCTCTGCGAGGATACCTGTCAACATTTTCCATAATAGGTTAAGACAAGCAATGGGTCAGTAATTGCCAACACAATTGCCATTTCACTGATCTTTCATCAACAATGTTGTCTTCCACTCTACAATCCATTCCGGAACTGTACACTGTCTATTTGCAAACCAATTCTTTTGTGTGTTGACCTAAACCACACGAGCCAGTAGCCCTCGATTCCATCTGGCCTCTCCGCACTACAGTTTGTTATTTTTAATAACTGTGTAACTACATACATGATCCTACTTTGGAGCTTCAGGATGATGGAGCCCGGATCTAACGGCATAAATCCACTCAACACCGTGGTTGTGGGAAACATCTTGCCCTCTGATGTAATTTCTAAATGTTCGGGTTTCCTCTGCTTCAGGCGGTATGTTATCTTCTGTGTTTCCACCTAAGCTCTTAAGGAACTGCCTCTGGTTATTTGTGAATAACCTGTTTTCATGGAATTGCGATATGCGATCAGTGTAACGTTGCATTTTCATTTTTATTGCCCGAATGAATTCTTTTAGGGTTTCGACAACAGTTTGGAAAACCTTTCTCTTTTACATGGTATTGTGCTTTTGAAGATATGCCTTAACACCCTCTCTTGTATGTTTCCATTTTCCTTTGGACCTTTCTTCTATGCGGTTCACTTCTTTTCTCAAGGTTTTAATCTCGCCTTCGATTCTCCGCTTCTACCATGCCTCCTTCAATCCGCCTGATTTCTTCTCTTTTTCCCCAAGCAATTCCCCTATTAAAATTGCAGCGGATCTAATCAAATCCTTTGTTTCTGATAGATCTTTCGTTGAAATATATTTCAGTATCTCATTAACCTTTTGGATCGCGCTTTCTCTGTTTCGGTCGAAACATCTCAAATTTACCGGCTCGGTCTCTACCCTTGTGATGAATATTTCCTGAAGCCTTATCATGAGGTCACTTTGTTTCTTCGTCATATCCTCTGGTAATACAAGATCCTCAACATTACATTGATTTCTTCCTATTCCTTTGCTGATATCACTCTCCTCCACTGCACATTCTTCTTGCCTATTCAGACGCTGGTTTTCACCTACATTATCCTCCTCGAGGTTATCGTTACTGCAGATGTTTTTCCTGATTATGTGAATTTGAACCTCGTTAAGAAAGCCTCTATTTCGAATCATTCTTATCTGATTTATGACTCCATTTTCAATAATCTGGAACATACCCTGCTAGTTCCAAAGTTCTAATGTTCTATTTTCCGAAAGTCTTATATTTGACATTGCTCTTGTCTAGCAAGGCTTATTCATGGCACTTAATTGCCTTTTCGTTTTCATCGACATACAACTTGCTTTCGCGAGCACGTTGCGAGCTTTGATCACTTAAAGTACCACAACCGGTTGGAGTCTGGTCTTTCACTCAATTACTATCTTAGGGGCCCCTTGAATATCCGAGGTAGTCTTCCCGTTCCCGCCGTTATTTTCATTGGTATTACTTATTATCATAGCAACGACTGAGAATGATTTTCTACATGGTTTGCTCCCCGAGTGTGTTTTGTTTAGCTTTTAATGCAAAGGGTCTCCCAAGATACAACACCAGCCCTAACTTGGCTGCCTGCCAAGACTTAGAGACGCCAGGTTAGCGCTGTGTAACTGGCCGCATGACGCCCACAGATAGAGGGGTGACACCAGCCTATGTAGGGCAGGGGTGATACCAATTGCTTGAGCTATTGATACGGACAGCCACATAGGGAATCACTTTATCCGTAGGTGCAATTTGAAGGTGATTTGACTGCTCTTTCCAACATGCCGAATGAGTTCTCAGAGAATACATTGCTCTCTTGTAATCCTCGGCGAATCCCCACTTGTCTTATTTATCAGCTACAGGTACACATTAATATAATGAATCATATAAAAGAATAAGAAAAGGGAGCAAGCAATAAAAAAAGAATGAGTGGGATATAACGAAACGAAATAAGAAGAAAATAGGAGAAGAAAATAGAGAGTTAAAGAAAGAAAGGGAAAGGGCGAAATAAAGAGAGACAGAGAGAGAAGAGGGGGCGAGAACTACCGTGTGTGGTAATATCATCGTTTTGTTTTAAATCTCGTTTAAAGAACGGAATTATAACCAGTGTTGGGCGTTACCGCACTGGTGGTCATGTTGTTGCTGCCGTTGCTGATGCTGTTGCTGATGCTGTTGCTGCTGCTGTTGCTGCTGCTGTTGCTGCTGCTGCTGTCACCATTGCAATTCACTGTGGTTGACATTCTTGTAAAGCAGTAGAGCAAGAAGGAGATGATGATGATGCTGGCTTTCAGAGAAAATGAGGAATGTAAAGTGCCGTTCATTGTGGGAGTGATGGAGGCTAGTATTGAAGAAATGCCATCGCTAGTGATTATTATTATTATTGGTTGGATCGTCTCTTATTTTATTTCTTGTGGAAAGGACGCCTTCCAATGGTCAGGAATTCAGTCTGCTGCCAACACCCTCTCACTGGTGGATTAGGCATCCTATGATTTCTAATGCGCAGACACGTGCTCAGGTTGCGCCAACTGCAACCATTTCTAGACGGTGAGCGTGTGTGTGTTCCGTTTGTGAGGCTCGTCATTCCGCAGCTCGTCGAACTTGTCGGAACTGCAGTCCTGGGTGAAGAAAAGACCAAGTCTGGGCTCCCCTAACCTAGAATGTCATCAGGCGCTCAGAGCCCTCTACCAAACAGGCAATGGGTTCGGTGGATGTTCCGCTTAAACAATCTATAGAGGATTAGTTGCGGGAAAATGCGACGATGTTCTCGCAGAGACTCTGGCCGAGGATGAAATCGATCTGGTAGTGTGTTCCGGAGGACTTTCTGGTCGGGAAGTAGGATGGATAATTTCCAGACGATCTTGGTCTGTCTGTGTTACCGCTGGAGGGGGGGGGCTACCCGTTCGAGATAAACTCTACACGAACGGGTGTGCTGTCAGACGGGCTTCCCCGAGGTTCGCGCAGAACGATGAAACTGTTCTGCACGCACTCGTTTGAGTCTCCGGGCATTGCTGACTAGTGGAGTTATGTCAAACACTGCTATCGCGTGTGGGACGCATCTGCGTCCATAGTAATGAATGCCCCACCACCCTCCTTTAAGCGGGCAGGTAAGGAAGAATTCCTTTGCCTGGTGGCTGTAGCGAAAGTGATGGTCTGGTGGATGAGGTTGAAAGGCATGAGAACAGATAAATTCCTCTTTGGTAGAGACCTCATCGACTTTTTCAGGTTTCACTTGAAAAGAAAGTGAGGGTAGTGAGGGTAGTGGTTTCCTCGAAAGAATTTATTGAAAGTTGAATGAAAGTTGCGAAGATGGCAAGAGCGCATGGTACCACTTTGAGTGTAGACATGTGAGTCGGAGAAAAGGAATTGGAGAGTGCACTTGCTTTTTGTGTTCAGTGAGATCTTGGACAGTGGGGTTCGTCAATTATCCCAAGAAATCCTCCTGTATAACGGGTATACCCCACCCCATTTTTCCTCCTTTCATTACATGTAAACCCCCACACTTTAACTCTGTTTTTGTGTTGTCCCCTTCATCCATCGCCCTGGAGGCAAATAAAAGAAATCATTAATATTATTATTGAGTGAGAGAGCAACGCATGCCATCACAGTGACACTGGGGTACATATATACCAAGCCCAATATACCCATCATGACTACCTGTCTGATAAGGGTACACCAGGCAAATGCATCACAACCATATGTGCACGACAGGGTGATTTCATATCATGATAAACAGCACATGACTTTGCAGGTGGGGCCCAGTTAGAATTTTATCCATGTCGTGTAGCCCATCCCGTCAATAAGGTTTTGTTTAGGGATGATGAACGAAACACCCATGTTTTCATGGGAAAACTATTCAAAAACCCCAAAGAACTCCCCTCAACACATAGCCATGATGCTCCCCCCAGTACTTCTACTCGTGATCAGAGATGCATATATCATCAACCCCTAAAGGACATGCTCAACTGGTTACGGTCAAGCAACAGACAAGCAAATCTGTGGTAATAAGCAGAATATTCGCTGTAGCCCAACTGTTATACCAAGACAAAACATGTACATGATAACACTTCCAATCAGCTAAGATCAGGAGCCATGGGAATTATTATTATTATTATTATTATATGAAGGCGGTGAGCTGGTGGAATCGTTAGCACGCCGGGAAAAATGCTTAGCGGCATTTCTTCCGACTTTACGCTCTGAGTTCAAATGCCGCCGTGGTCGACTTTGCATTTCATCCTTTCGGGTTCATTAAAATAAGTACATTTGAGTTCTGGGGTCGATTGTATCGACTATCCCCATCCCCGAAAATGTCAGGCCTTTGTGCCCAGTATAGAAAGGATTATTATCATTATTACTTCTTGTTATAATAATTATTATTATTATTCCAAATTTTATCAACAACCGTGATGTCAGGTTTCTTCTACTTAAACTCTTTATCTCTTTTATTAGAAAATCCTATGAGATTGGGAAACACTATGAATCAATTATTTTCTCATGATGGTGTTGCTACTATGTCTTCCTATACTGAAATACACTTCTGATCAATTTTAGCAACGTACGATCCCAATAATTTGATCATATTTCCACTTCTTCTCCTTCTCTGCAAGCATCATATATTCAGAAACAAAACAGGCCACTGTCTCATACATATCACAACATCTACAAAGGATCGACGTTGCTTTTCCAGTCAGCAACAACTCGTAGCATTGGTTGTAATAGTTTGTTGTTGCTTTGCAACTACAATAAGGCTCACTTTTTACTTAAATTTCAATATCGAAGCCATAATCTATCTGTTACCGGGAAAAAGTTAGCCATGAAAGGATTTCTTTCTGTTTTACTCTTCATGCTGATGGTGCATTGTTTCATTTAGCACGTTATCATTTTAATATAGGATTTTAAGGCGGCGAGCTGGCAGAGCCGTAATCACGCCGGGAAAAATGCTTAGCGGCAATTTTTCCGACTTTACGTTCTGAGTGCAAATGCCGCCGGGGTCGACTTTGCCTTTCATCATTGTGGGATCGATAAAGTGAGTACCAGTTACGAACTGGGCTCGATAACATCGACTACTCCCCTCCCGCAAAATTCCAGGCCTTCGTGCCCAGTATAGAATGGAATATAGGACTTTCTCTGTAGAAGCATCTGTAGCAATATCTCTTAGTTCGCTTCTAGATACCTTTGCAAAATTTCCGTTATATTAAGAGAATCCTCTAAGGCGGCATGCTCGCAGAATCGTTAGCACGTCGGGCAGAATGCTTAGCAGCATTTCGTCCGTATTTACGTTCTGAGTTCAAATTCCCTGGTGGTCAATTTTGCATTCATACTTTTGCGGCTGATAAAATGAGTACCAGTTGAGTACCTTGGTCGATAAAATCAACTTAGCTGCCCTCCACGCAATTTCTGGCCTTGTGTCAAAGTTTGAAACCAATATTAAGAGAATCCGCAACAAGGATACATATTCCATCGTTCGCTCCATTCACAGACATGCAGCTAGAGTTATGGGAACCAAATATCATTAATGATTTTCTTGCCGTACATTTTAAATCCTGTAGATTGGTGAATAGATACTGTAGTAAGAGAAATATTGAAAAGTTATAGCCAATTGAAATATGGAATCATCGTTAGCATGAATAAAAGGCAGACAATAGCTTCCATACCAATAAGCGTAGGAGCATTAGGGGCAGAAAAGAATAATATTGCAAACTTTATATTGGTGATTGATATAGATTCTCAGATAGAGCTATTGCAAATAATAATCCTTTCGAATATAGGCACAAGATATGGACTGTTTGTGGGGAGGGGAGTAGTCGATTACATCGACCCAGTGCTTAACTGCTATTTATTTCATCGACCCCGAATGAGGAATGGCAAAGTAGCTAACAGCGGAATTTGAAATCAGAAAGAAAAGAAAAGACGAAATGATGTTAATCATTTTATCTGGCGTGATAAAGGTTATGCCTGCTCACTGTCTAAATAATAATAATAATAATAATAACAATAACAATAACAATAACAATAATAATAATAATAATAATAATAATAATAATCATAATAATAATAATAATAATCATAATAATAATAATAATAATAATAATAATAATAATAATAATAATAATAATAATAATAGAGTGATAAAAACAAACAACTTGAGGGAAAATGTATATGGAGAGCATGCATCAGAAAAATGTAGTGTCTGTGGAACTTTGAACAAGACATTTGCACACATTGTTGCAGAGTGTCCCAAGTTGACACAGAAAAAGTATAAGAAACGGAGGCATGACCAAGTAGTAAAAGTTTGGCACTGGAAGCTTTTCCAAAAATGGGGTTTTGAAACTATAGATAGATGGTATACCCATAGGTTCGAAATAGTGCTGGGGTCAGAAAAATGCAAAATATTGTGGGACTTTACTATTCAAACTGACATGAAACTTGAAAGTAATAGGCCTGACATAACTTTAATATACAAGCAAAAGTGGAGTTCCTTACTATTTGACCCAGCAAGCCCGTTTGATCCTAGAATAGTGTAGAAAGTGGAAGAACAAAAAAAAAACCCCTTAAACTTTCGAAAATTTGGAGATGTTGATAGAAATGTTGTTAGTCCAATGTCAAAAATGCCAAAAATTAACACACGCACTGATCCATTTCCATTTCTTTTTTTAAGGTCCATTGGTTTAAGGAAATCTGATTAAATCAGTCTGTCATTGTCTATTTATGTGCCATATATTTTTCGTTGCATTCTGTAACCTTATCAATGAATTAATTATTTAATTCGCATCGAGGCGTCCGTCTGAGATCTTGTTGCAATCGTTCGTGTACGCGCGTTTATTTGTATGTATGTATGTATGTATGTATGTATGTATGTATGTATGTATGTATGTATGTATGTATGTATGTATGT
>JAOPUL010443760.1:0-11406 GCA_027564515.1 Octopus rubescens | reverse complement strand
GCCACGCAGTGGGATTGAACCCAGAACCATGTGGTTGGGAAGCAAGCTTCTTACCACACAGCCACGCCGCGCCTACAGCCACGCCGCGCCTACAGCCACGCCGCGCCTACAGCCACGCCGCGCCTTGAATCGGTGTATAATGAATCGGTGTATAATGTTTAGATGTTTTTGTTAAAATTTCTTTGTAATATTAATCAGTGATTGATATTCCATTCATAAATAAAATGATTCAGTTTTGTTTTGTGAAGCACCACACCATTATTATATAGGGAATGTGAGGTCTAACATGTTTGACTGGTTATATAGAAAATGTGAGGTGGAGCTCGAGTTTATCTTTGTGTGAGTCTGTTGACATGTTCTGCAACAAGTACCAACTTCTTTGGGAGAACCTTGGAAAAAAATCTTCAACTCAGTATTTGGCAAAGTGTTATGGACTTGACATTTTTTTATGACCTCACATTTGTTCACATCCTTCAAGTCTAGGTGTTGGTTGATGGGAGACAAGAATGAAAGATTCTTGAGGGAAAATCATGGGACACAGTGCTGAAGCACCACAGCCCATTATGAGGATAATGCTGTTCTTGTTTGCCCTACAGGTGGGGGAAGTTACAATATGCCACAATAAAATTTAATAATTACATATATAACACGTATGTATGTGATACATATATATATTATACAAAATCACATTAAAATACAAATACAAAACCAAAGAAAACACAAACATGAGAAAAGAAAGAAAAAGTAGAAGAAAAGAAAAAAAGAAGAGGGGAAGAAAGAACAAAAAAACATCTACTCAACTCCAAGTGCATCAATCGGTCGCACGCCACAAGGTTCAATGGAACATGTTTGTGGAATTAGCACGGGCGATGACGAGGCTAAAATGTTGGAACAGCCAAATACCCTCACAGGCATCACCTGACACTTCGTGTGAGGTGAGTTGTTAACGATGACAAAACCTTTGCTGTTAGTGGTCCAGCTCCTCCGAACATCTCAAATGCCACAGGCTGGAAGAAATGGTTCACTGACAAGTCCTCATACTTAAGAATTTTGTTCCATTCAGCTACGGAAGAGGTGACCTTCTCATTTATCACAGCATCCAGGATGTAGGAGGGAGCAAAGGAGTCATAGACTGTGGAATCCCAGATGAGGCACGTACCTTTTACCCAAGGACAACGGGTAAAACCATCTGGTCTCCTATGAAATATGTTGAAATAAACCAGTAAATATCAGACAATTCAAGAATTATGTTGGAATCATTTCAATTCCTATCATGTATTTTCTCTGATAACATTATCTAGGTATAATTGTCATTTTAGTTTGTTGTCTGTAAATAAAGTTTAATTGGTCAACCATATCTCCTTATATTTATTCTCATCATATTCCAATTATTCCCATATAGAAATGACCTTCACATATGCAGTGTATACAACACTAATTGGAACAGACAAATTATTTGCTGTTTTGTTCTGATTTCTTTCTACTAAAGAAAATCAACTGAAAAAACCATTTATTTCCTGACTATTTTATTTACTATACAAACTGAATATTTCAGACAAGTGAACATTTTATTTTAGGATTTTAAAAATACAAAATCTTTTCTGTACATTTAAACACCTTCTGCATCAACTTTATTCCAATAGAATTGAAAAGTTGTAAAAAGAAACTCTCACAAGATGCTGACACAGTCCTCACCAGGTTTTGTTTTTTGTTTTTGCTAAAACACAAAGACAAAAAAAGTGTTTCAATTTGCTGTCACAGTTTTCCATTTAAAAAAAATTTGTTCCAATTGTTTTCAAATTTGGTGAACTAATTTAGTTTTGTTTGCTAATTATGAAAATGAAATTCATTTTTGCTATAAATTAATTAATAAAAAGTTAATGGCTTTTAAAGTTTGCACATTTTGGGTAATTTTAGCCAATCGAAAGCCCACAAACATATTGATATCTGTTTCCATAGTAACAAGTGAAGCTGTAGTCTGCTGCCTGACCCACTATCACCACCACATTTATGTTCTTTTAGACTACGTAATTTCTTTAATGACGAGTCAAACCCTATCCCTAACTTAGAGTTTTTATTTTGTAATTTTTCACAAAAAATTTCGTTAAGGATTTTTTCCTTTTTAAATTATTTAAATGCCTGTTCAACCATTTCACATGACTTTATTCATCAAAACTTATTAAAACTTCTTACAACTTTCGTAGTCGTAATGTTTTGCTTTCATCTTGTGATTGACAGCTATCATGTAGAAAATGCAAGCTTCTAAATCTAGTTTTCTGATTAGATAAAAATGATCAAACTTTGTAACATTTTTCAAAAACTTTTCTGGAATAAATGAATTACAAAATCGGATTCAGTGTGAAAAATGACTTCAATATACCAAATTTGAAAATGTTCACTTAATTTTAAAATTTCAGAATCTGTGACAGCAACAAGAAAGATCCAAAGTTTTAATAAGTTCGATCGTTTCACATGACTTTTATTCATTAAGACTTATTAAAATTTCTTACAATTTTCGTCGTCTTAATGTTTTACTTTAGACAGCTATCGTGCAGAAAATGTTAAGTTCTAATGAGTTCTAATGAGTTCTAATGAGTTAAGTTCTAAGTCATGTGAAACAGTTGAACAGGATTGTAAATAATTTAAAAAGTAAAAAGCACTCAACGAAATTTTTTTTGTGAAAAATTGCAACCCCTCTCGCTACAAATAAACTGTAAGTTAGGGTTAGAGTTTGACTCATCGTCAAAGAAATTACATAGGCTACAAGAACACATAAATGGTGGTAATGGTGGTTCGAGCAGCAGACTACAACTCCGCTTGTTACTATGGAAACAGGCACCAATATGTCTGTGGCTTTCGATTGGCTAAAATTAATCAAACTTGGCAAACTTTAAAAGCTATTCACTTTTTATTTATTAATTTATGGCAAAATGAATTTCATTTTCATAATTAGAAAACTAAACTAAATCGATAGACAAAATGTGAAAATAACTGGAACAAAAAAGAAAAGAAAAGAAAACTGACAGTAACAGAAAAGATCCTTTACTTTTCTGATTCTAATCTAATTTTTCTTCACCAATCTCCAACACTTCCATGTTTAAGGTTTACAGTTGTGTCTGGTCTCTAACGTCATTTAGAAATGAAGTGTGTATGTGTGAGAGAGAAACAGAGATTGTTAATTGACTCCCACGACTTACAATACGTCAGGAGCAGGTGCTATGTTTTCGGTAAGTAATTAGTAATTTGAATGACTTTTCACTTTAAAACTATCCATTTGTCCTGCTGTTCTCGGATGCAATCCTTAAATGATCTTTAAGCAAGACCTGATGTCTTTGGTCAACTTGCAAGATTAGAACATACTCGCTACAACGGACTAATATATTAAATTATTATTATCGATCTGTGCAATTATTACCTTAAATATCTTATTTCCTTCAAATAATAGAGCACCTCAACTAAAATAAAGCTGCCTCAACTAAAAAATGTTACTTTAACATGGAACTTGTTGTTGTCGTCTGTTTAGTTGTTACAAATGGCGGCATTGACATTGTTTGGGAGTTTCTCTCTCTCTCAATAAATATACATTTTCTCGATGTTATACAGTTGTGTCAAATATTATATAAGGTAAGAATACTTTTTTTTATTACACCCTAATTTTTATTATAATAATGTGAACCAAGTTGTTTCTGTCTAAATATTTGTGTCAGAAATTACTAAAGCTGGGGTTAGTCTACCCTTCAGCCATTACTGGGGTTAAAATCTTTCTCATATTTTGGCGGAGTTTCGGGTCAGGACACCCACATAAGTTGGATTTTCTCTGTTTTGACTGGGATTTTCCCAATTTTTTTTCCACCACTGCCTTGGAAATGATGAGCACGTCCTGATCCGAAAAACTCCGCCCATATTTTGTATAAGAAATATAAAATAATCTTTTATTTTCGAGATAATCTTTCAAGCTTGAAAGATTGTTTTAGATGCCGATATATACAATAGCTTACAACTCCTGAGTCTGGCTTTTCACGCCGTAAACGACGTGTTCAGCTTCCAGTGATTCTATCGTGTGTCCTTCTGTATGATCCTCGGTAATTTGCTCAAATCCATGTTGGACAGTTGAAATCGTCTGAATAAATTTTAGAGTTTTTTTACCCTTTAAATGTTAGTCTTACCTAACTAGGCGAGTGTCTAAGATGTCATTCTCGTCATTAATGAACGAGATGTACCCAGAAATATCTCCAGGAGTCTTTCCTCATGTTTTTAAATGTAACAACCACCAACCTTTCGTCTGGGTCCTCGAAATTTAGGCTTTTTCTAAATAACTGTCTTCTTACAAAACTGAAAAAGGTTTACATCTCGTAGTCGGCCCAAAGAACTGTCAGTGAAGGAGACTTTAAACTCGCTGATCGTTATATCTAAATTAGGTAATATGAACTCGTTGATTAGATAACTGTTTCTAGAATAACCCCAATGGTCTATAAACATTCAAACATTCCCTCGTTATTTCTCCTATTGTGCCAGAGTGTTCAGGTTAAATGTAACAGTTTGCATAAAAGGAAAAGAAAACAATATTCCATTCAAAAATAAAAGTATTTTAAAACATCAACTCGATAATGGTTGGGAGATAACAGTTTACCCAAAGTAAATTATATACTCTGTTCACAGAGCATTGAGCTGCAAACACGATGTTGGCATTTTGATACCTGGCACGAATCATCATAATACAGATAACTGTTTTCCAGTTCTCCATGTCAGCTAACTTTTTCTCACCTATAACTTTAATGTTTATGCTCTCTGGAGAGATAAAAGAAATTATAAAATTTAGTCCGAACACCCTGTAAACTCAGTTTTCCTTTTTGGTTTCCACAGACAGCTGTAATACGTCAAAGTATTAGCGCATTAATGAATTCCCCTCCATCCCTCAGGAAATGTTGTTTTATCCTTTGATAGACTGTAGCTGTTATCTTAATAATTGTGGAGGCATTCCGTCGGCTACGACAATGCATGTTCCTGTTGATCCGATCAACGGAACTGCCTGTTCGTGAAATTAACGTGCGAGTGGCTGAGTACTCCACAGGCACACATACCCTTAATGTAGTTCTCAGGGAGATTCAGTGTTACACGCAAAATGTGACACAGCTGGCCCCTTTGAATTACAGGTACAACTCATTTTTGCCAGCTGAGTGGACTGGAGCAACGTGAAATAAAGTGTCTTGCTCGGGGACACAACGCACAGCCGGGAATCGAACTCACGACCTTATGATCGTGAGCCAAATACCCTTACCACTAAGCCACATGCCTTCATATATATATAGTGAAGGTACATGGTCTAATGCCTGGGGTGTTGCACTCTGGATCATAAGATCATTGTTTTGATTCTTGGACTGAGTGGTGCATTTTCTTCTTATGCAAAACACTTCATTTGATGTGTAGCACACCATGCACCTGTACAGGTAATATTAATTTGATGGAGGAGTGAGATAATGTTCAGCACAAGCATTTGTTCACAATAAACAAATTATCTGTGCAGGTTGTGTTCAGTAAGAAGCTGCAGAATCCTTATCTGTTGTTTGTGACAAGGAAAATCCACAATGTGTGTATACCCTTGTCTTGATATCAAATAGTGGTTTTAAATGAGTATCAGAGTCATACAGTCAATGTTGTTAGTTTCTTGTCTTCCATGAAAAACATGTGAGGGTTGGTGACAGTGAAGGCATTCGGCTGTAGAAAATCTGCCTCCAAAAAACTCCATTTGACCCATGCAAGTATTGGAAAATGGATATTAAAACAATGACGGTGGTAGTGGCTGCTGTTGTCATCAATAAATCAACTTGCTATATTGTTGAAGAAAAAGCATTCAGTTATTGAATTTATATTATACTAGACCACCCGTGACCCGTTGGGTCATATTTACTTACACACGCACACAAATATATATATATATATATATGTCTCTAATGTAAATACTGTTACACACACACACGAACATAAACGAAGGTTTGCAGGATCGTGTTACTATCGGGGAATCTTCCCATTATACACCATTTTCTTGCTATTTTAAGAAACACATACACATAGAAATAGCTGTATGAATGTGAGAGAGAAAGAAATAACGTTAAGGACGGGGGAGAGTTAAAATAAATAAAAGTTTCACGGTCATGTTACTAACGGGGAATTTTAAAATTATACACTGGTTCTTTGTTTGGTATTTACGAAGATACAAAATAAACGTATCTCAATAACGCAGGGTCAGATTTATGCGAAATTTGTTTTATTCCATTTTTGTTTTCCCATTTCAGAGGCAACTTACTTTCAAAGTATTTACCCATTAAGCGCCCTTTTGGCTGTATTACATAACAGACAAGCAAGCAAGCAAGATGACAATTTTAGTAGTATATAGATGAATGTAGAAAAATAAATGTTGTTAGGAAAGCTGATCATAAATTAACATGAAATTTCGATGGGAGATTTTAAATTCTTGATTTTTAAGAATAGAAATCTGAAGACTGTTTGGTAACATTTGCATTTCCTTAAAGTTCTTATTTTACATACAAGCTCCCATAAATGGTGCTACAGCTCCCCTTCCCCCTCTCTTGACTTCATTTAGAATAGATTCTTCTTATTCATTTCATGCTCATAATGGCACTTCTAGCAGAACAGGTAACCCTTAACATTCATATGTTCAATTTTTGTCTCTACTTGTTCTGTGTATATAGAAAATGAAACAGCTTTTACTGTGTATACTGGCAATCCTCAAAATTCACTTGTTCAAACTGTTTAGAGGAGTACAAAACATTGAACATACACATTTTAAGATTACCTGTACCTTTTGGGCAGCAATTCAGGCAGAAAATATATCTTGATGGAACTGAACAATATCTGTCTTTTATGCATCTTCAGAAATATTTTTCTCTGAAATTCATTTAGTTATTCCAAGTATAAAGAGATGAATTTGATTATTTCTAATATATTCAATATCAGCAATAACCACAGCTAGTTGAAATTACAGAAAAAAATATATTAGCTAGCAGCACCCTTTTCCAATTAAATTATCAATTAATCTCATTTCCTGGCATTTTCTTTTACAAACACTTCTGTATAATAAACTAGTTACTACTTATAAGGCCAACAATACTTCCTCGGGCGATGGCAGCAAAGAAACTGAAAACGTCTAGAGTTGTCTCCCTTACTTGCTCAACCCAAGAATAATGTTAACTAACTTTAATAATGACTACTTTGGTTATTTCTGATGTTGAAAACACTGGAAATAATCAAATACACTATTTTATTACTTCAAAATGTGTCCTTTTCCAATTAAAATCATCGATTATTCAAAGTATAGTTTTCTGTTACTGCTTTTTTCCCCATTCCTACCAGATTTATCGCTAATAAATAATTTTACCTATTATACTATTTCTATGAACATATTGCCTAACAGCTAATAAATAATATTACCTATCATACTATTTCTATAAACATATTGCCTAACAAACTGACAGAATAAATGTCCCTTAGAAACAGTCATTTACACTAGACCAGTATTCTTTATAGGGATGAACATCTGTGGTCATAGAAAGACATATTCAAATAGGGAAGGGATTTAGACACACAAAGCCAGGATTACTATAGATATTATCAGTCACAGAAGGGATTTAGACGCACAGACCTCATCATTCATAGAAGGAAAGGGAATAAATACATGAAGTCAGTTACTCTAAACATAAACTACATTATATTAAAAAAAAAAAAAATCTTCAAGAAAGTACATAGGTACTATTAAAAATATTTTAAAGGACCACAGATTCAAAAATTCCCATCTACTGCTCTAAAGGTATATGGTTCTTCTCTTTGTTAATAAAAGCTTATGGATATATCTTTTACACTCCACACACTCTTCTATAAATCTTCAAACTTCAATGATTTCACAGAAATTGAAATTACTGAAGATCAATCTGTTTAGGAAGGGTTGGTTACATCTCTCTGTAATTAGACAGTGTTGACTGTTTGCCTATTTTCTCAATCAGAGCAAAGGGTTATATTTATAAGTATTTCTACTTACAATATACTTTTACAGACAAACTGAAAAGAACTCAATACTTGGGACAGACTATGTTTATTGCATATATTACCTCAGGTTGCTTCATATTTCATTATTGAGAAGTTTCATGCCTGGAGGCAATCCACAACCATGGATAGCTGTGTGGAGAGCTCCAGTACTTTTGGATGAATACAGTAGAGATGATGGCTCATCACATTATGTTCTTTAAAATTATTTGCTTCAATTTTTAGCTATAGTTTGCTAAATTCCCCAACCATTGAAGATATTTTTATTGATCCTGCTACTATCTAAATAATAGCAACAATGTGTGGCCCATCTTTTTTAACTTTTATCTTTTACTTGTTTCAGTCATTTGACTGCGGCCATACTGGGGCACCGCTTTGGGTCTCTTTTGTCAAACCACTAAGTAACGGGGATGTAAACACACCAACACCAGTTGTCAAGCAGTGATAGGGGACACGCAAAGATACACACACACACACACACACACATACATATATATATATATGATGGACTTCTTTCAGTTTCCATCTACCAACCCCACTCACTTTGGTTGGCCCGAGGCTATAGTAGAAGACACTTGCCCAAATCGCCATGCAATGGGACTGAACCTGGAACCATGTGGTTGGGAAGCAAGCTTCTTACCACACAGCCACACCTGCACCTAGTCATTTAATAAATCAGAAAAGTTTTTCTATCATTCATGTTGCAATACCTATTGTACACCTGGTAGATTAATTATCCAGGGTTGCTATCTGCTATTATCTTGCACACATAATAAAAAAAGTTGCTTTATGTTGCTATGGTGAATTCCTCAGAAACACTCCGTCTACCAAATCCACTCATAAGGTTTTGGTCGGCCCAGTGCTATAGTAGACGACACATGGCCAAAGTGCCACACAGTGGGACTGAACCTGAAACTATGTGGTTGGAAACAGCCATGCCTGCCCCTATATTAAAACTGTTTTGTATGTGATGTGAAACATTTGTGTGCAGAGGTTCAAATAACTTAATTCAAGTGTTGAATAACTGACTGAAATACCTTATATTAAAAATAGGTGCATTTCTAAACTTAACTAAACAGCTAATTAGGTGAAGATACTCCTTTATCTTCCCACAGATGAGTAGTTAAGGAAATCCACAGGTTGAAAACATCTCCAAAATATTAGACCAATGTCTTTGAGTTAAACATTGAGTTAAACAGGATTTCATAGTTTTCATAAATAAGAAAGGTTGTAACAGATTTTTCTGGAATGAATTCTATAGTCTTTCTATCTAAAAGACATTACAGAAACTAGAGTTAAAACATAACAAATAACTTGTCTTCATAAGCAGGCTTGTTTGTTTCATACATTTGCTATATTTAACTCTTTAGCATTCAGATTTCACATTGTTTTGAATTAATCATGCATTATCTCGTAGCTTCACGATATCAATGATGTGTTTGTATACTTTTAGAATGACATTGTAGGGTAGGTGTGAGAGGTTGGACCTGGTCAGTTTGAACATAAAACAGGTAGAATATTTGGGCCGGATATGGCTGGATTAAATGCTAAAGGGTTAAACTATTAAAATTCAAGTGAAGTGTTTTTGTTTCTTCCTAATATAACGCACGCGTGCGCGCGCACACACACACTTAACTTTGTATTAATTTAGTACAAGAAGTAATAATCTGTGTACTTCCTAATCAAGGTAGCTTCACACACTGGTGAAATTCAGACACTGAAATGATTAATGCTACACGTTAATATTGTACCTTGTGAAAAGCCCCAGTAACCAAACGAAAGAGCATAGAGTTAAAGTATGTTATTAACAATTTGAAAATTAAGAAGATGCAAGCCATGATGATCATATGATCTAGATATGGAGGACTAAGCACAGCCACTAATTTGTTACTGGGTTGTGCCTTTGGCTAGGTCTTTGTACTGCAGAGCAACAGTTTTGTTTTTACAACTGAATATATACTACCACTACCCATCTATTGTCAGTTAAAACCATTTAAACAGATGCTTCCAACTGGGGTAAGACACTTGTTCCTGTCCCTTCATCATACTTTAACCTCTCCTCATCTGGCAAAAAAGCCATCTCCCTCAATACTAAACCCCACTCTTAGTTGAGGGATCTTGTTTTGAAAGTTACTTGGTGATCTCACTTGTACTGTGCAAAAAACACTCAGTACAATCTGTGAAGTGGTTGGCATTAGGAAGGGCGTCCAGCCATAGAAACTATGCCAAAGCAAACATAGGAGCTACATGTAGTCCTCCAGCTTGTCAACTCTTGTCAAATCATCCAATCCATACCAACATGGAAAACAGATGTAAAACAATGATAATGTGGTTTGTCTAGAGGCATGATACAAATCGTTGTCACCACTGGAGTCCACCACTTTAACCCTTTAGTATTCAGATTATTCTGTCAAATATAATTGTTTTGAATTAATCATGCATTATCTCATAGCTTTGAGATTTCGATGATGTGATTGTTTAGTTTTAGAATGGCATTGTAGGGTTGAGGTGAGAGGCTGGATCTGGCCAGTTTCAACATAAAACAGGTTAAATATTTGGGCTGGATATAGTGAGTTTGAATGCTAAAGAGTTAAACTGCAAGCTCATTGGTCTTTAATTCATATTCATTGCAGAAATTCTGTTGTGCACTTAATTCAGCATACAACAAACAACCCTCTGAACTGTTGGGGTATTGGCACCAGATTGTCTTACATTACCTGAGATAAACATCATATCATTAATAAGACCGAGTATCATACACCATCAGCAGAACAGCAAAAAACTTAAGCTAAACACTAACTCTTATAACAATCCCCTTGGGCTATCAGATGTATTTACACATTTTCTTTTGATTACATTTCACAGCCATCAAGGTTAAAAATAATCACCACCATCTCAACTGAAGCATGACCTTCACTGAATAGTGAATTGAGAAAATTTGGTTCTTCAAGAAAATATTCAAATATATGTTGATTAACAATAGCTTTTTGTTATCACAGAAGCACAAGGAAGATAAATATACAATGAAGATTATACAGCAAGCCTGAAACAATAATAAAAGGTTTTTTTTTTATTGTTTGCTTTTGTTAAGCATATGTGGCTGTGTGGTAAGAAGCTTGCTTCCCAACCACATGGTTCTAGGTTCACTCCCACTGCGTGTCACCTTGGGCAAGTGTCATCTACTATATAGCCTTGGGCCGACTAATGAGTTGATTTGGTAGAGGGAAACTGAAAGAAGCCCATCATATATATATATATATATATATATATATATATCAATGTGTGTGTGTGTGACTTTGTGTCTGTGTTTGTCCCCCACCACTGCTTGACAACCGGTGTCATTGAGTT
>JAOPUL010443225.1:0-11407 GCA_027564515.1 Octopus rubescens | reverse complement strand
TATATCATAATTGTGTCCCTAAACCCGTGAGGTCCCCGGCAATTGACATGTCTACCCATACCTTAAGACGACACTGCTGCATTACTGTAGTTGTAAGACATAAATAAAGGTTGCTCTTTCCTCATGATGCAATCGGCAACGGTCCCTCCAAGCGTCAGGTCACGGAAACTAGCAAAACTTCACAGTTGTATCCACACGTGCCCTCTGCCCAAGCTATCGCCAGAAAGGACTGCTACCCTTCGATCGTTCCCAAACACACGTCCGTCACTGACTACAAACCCGCGAAAAAAAGGCTGTTTTGAACCCACCGCTTCTTGAAGTGACATCACTTCCCCTTGCTTCTCTCCTCTCTTCGTTTTCGAAATTGTCCGTCCACCGGGGGGGGGGGGCGATGGTCCCTTTGTGATCTTCGCAGGGTCACCGGGCTGACCTCTCCCACCTCTTCATCCTCAGAGGAGCTAACTACCCTCTGAACGTACAAGATGTGAAGCAGCATTCCATCCACGGATATATTATTTCGGGTATTGATTGCGGTCACCCTTCCTCTCTTCGACTGCATTGTGCCCTGAGCATTAGGGGGCTTCACCCACACTTTGTCTCCAATCTGTACAGATGCGACCCCTTCCATTTCTGGCTTGTGGCAACACACTCAGGTGTCTCCATTCGTACCAGAATATGGCTCTTTGCAGGATTGACTCTTCAGTTTGCCCTACTCTGGGTGACATGTACCAGAAGACTGCCTCCATGGGGAGATTCATCCCTTCTCAGCCATAGCTTTGATTGTGTCGTTCCACAATCACGTTTCCACTGGACCTAGATGCTGCTCTGAGGAAAAGTCTGATGTTCCATCTTCAAGCATCTCCATCAGCTGCTCTGAACGAAAAACTGTGCTGTTGTTCATCAACAGCTCATTTATTGGCCCCTTTTCCAAGAACACTGCATTTAACATTTCTGCAGTTTCGGCTGCAGTCTCTGCCCTGATCTCTCTCCATATTGCTAATCGCCCTGGCCCACAGAGACCATTGAGAAGTACACCCTTCCCTGATAGTGTGTCATGTCTATCACTAGACTCTTCCAGTCTTCATCTACTCTAATCTTTCCCGTTTTGTGCACACTCGGTGCAGGGCTGATGTCCCAATTCCCAACTACCTTCCAAACGCTCTCCCTGGTGACATCGGGGTTGACCGTCCTGGCCAAAAACAACGTTCTGTCAACCCCCATGTGGTGCATGTCGTGTGGTATCTTCACTTTTGGACCCTCCAGCTGACAAGCTGCAGCCACTCTGCTCGGAACATCCTCCATCGTTTCCAACCAGTGCTTCTTTACTCTGGTTAGAACATTCACCTTATTCTTTTCTGAAGGCATGAAGACCACGTGCAGCTTCAGGTCGAACTCAGCAGCCGACACCCTCAGAATTCCCAGGTGCCACTTAATCACCATTTCTGCGGACCCTTTCATGTGGATCCTTTTCTGGTTGGTGATCACTGATGCCACCCACCACCACACTGTGGCAGAATCGGTCCGAATCTCAACAGCTCGCAGTCCCCATCTCAGCGCTAGGTTCACGCCTTTCAACACTGCATCCTGTTCAGCTACATTGATGTGGGTGTAGTCGTCCTTCCTGATCCATACTGATCTTCCACTTCAACACTTCCTATTTCCAGAATGACTCCCAACGCTATACTACTCACGTCACACCATACGATCCCTTTTTTTGCATCAGGCACATACCAGCTGCCCTTCACCAGATCTTCAACTTGCACTTTTTCCAAGACATCTCGCATCATCTCAATCGTCTTTTCTCCCACTTTATCACCCCAGTTCAATACTTCTGCTCACCTTTTGATGTAGCTACATGCCATTCGGAGCCATCCTTCGAAAGAGTAGTGTCCCACCAGCTTCCCAAACATCAAGAACAGCCCTCACCTATTCATATCCTGATACAGGTCCAGGATCTTGTTTCCTACCCACTTTATCCCTTTCGAGCTTGAGCCCCAGTACTGTGCCCCCTTCTATAGCATCTGGTGGTTTTGTCCTCAATCCGAACCTTCGAAGATGATTTACAATTTCCTCTACCGATGCCACACTCTCATCTGCCAGGATGTCATCAATATATGAGTTGGTAGCCTGCTCCACTTTGGACTGTTTTCCTAAAACCACCTTGAGAACCTTCGCCATGATCTTCGGTGCTGAACTCGGGCCAAACCCCAGCCGAGTTAGACAGTACGTTTTGCCCTTATACCTCACTAGCTGGTACCTCCACAACTTCTCAGACACGCGGAACTGCAAATAGGCTGACTTGAGGTCAACAATCGTAGTTGCTTCCGTCATTTGCCTCCACTCCCACAGGGTTTCCCCACATTCACTGCCTCACTGCCCATATGGCAGAACACATTCTCATTCAACTCTCAAAAGTCCAGCAAAAGTCAAATTTTATTCTTTGCTGAACTACAGCCATCATCGGCAGCACACCACTAATTGTCCCCTCACTCCATGGTATCAAAAAATGCCCTCCTCTATCCATCTGTCCACCTCTCTCTCGAACCCAATTCTGGCTTCTCCTTTCAGGGTGTGTGCTCATAGCAACTCACCCTGTTTCTCAGTAGGGGGGGTCTTCTTTCCAGAAGTACTCCACTGTCCATCTTTCGCTGTCGAACTCAGCACGGCAGTCCTCCTCTTCAGTTGTGCCTATGGTATCCCCTCTCTCTGACAGTTACCTGTCACTTCTACATCCTTCATCCTCCACTCCAAGCTCACAGAACATGGTGCACCGTTCACCAAATTTCACTCCTGTCCCAAAAGTAAAAAATAACTCGGACGTATATCTTCACAACTGGTAAAAGGATTGCCGAATAGCTTGTAGTTGTAAGGCACAAATAAAGGTTGTTCTTGCCTCATGATGCAATCGGCAATGGCCCCTCCAAACGTCAAGTCACAGGAACCAGCAAAACTTCACAGTTGTATCCACACATACCCTCTACCCAAGCTTTCGCCAGAAAAAACTGCTACCCTTCAATCGTTCCCAAGCACATGTCCCTTGCTGACTACAAACCAGTGAGAAAAAGGCTGTTTTGAACCTGCCGCTTCTTGAAGTTACGTCACTTCCTCTCGCTTCCGGTCCCCTTCCTCCACAATTACATTATTAAAGAATTGCCTTCATTAAATGTATTGATAGGATAATAAATTCAAACTCAGAAATGATTCATTCATTGTTGGAAAATGTGAGAAGTCTTTACGTGTTTGACAGCAAACTTTAAAGAATTACAGGAAACTAAGTACACAACTAATTGAATAACGGAATGTGTTTTTTGTAAGGTAATTAATGACAACTTAATTTTTTAGCAACATTGTTAGTTTGTTTTCTTTGATTTACTTAGTTGTCGACGCTTTTTTAAGTTTAATCAAAAATGTAATATTTGCTTAGAATAAATATAATGTGATGATCATATCTGTCAACTGGTTCAGACTCTATGGAAGTAATTGACTTATCTCTACTTCAACATGGGAATATTACTGTTAAAGATTGATTGGATGAACTTGCTGACCCCAACAACTATGTGAGGGGGAAAAACTTAACTCAACAGTAAAAGAATTTCAACTGTAATCATCATCATCATCATCATTTAATGTCTTGCATGGGTCAAATGGAATTTGTTGAGACAGATTTTCTACACCCGGATGCCTTTTCTGTGGCCAACCCTCACCTGTTTCCAAAAAAAAAAAAGATAAAGGTTCTTCCCCAAGTCATACAGATTCATGGAGCCGGTTTCCGTGGCGTATATATTTTCCGCCAGTCCATTGCAGGATTACTCATTTACAGCTGAGTGGACTGGAACAATGTGAAATGAAGTGTTTTGCTCAAGAACACAACGCACTGCCCGGTCCTGGAATCCAAACCGCAATCTTACGATCATGAGTCAAACACCCTAACCATTAAGCCACACGCCTCCACACCTGTTTCCAAGCAAGGTAATATTCCTCCATAGCTAGACATGTTTTTCATGGAAGACTGGAAATGAACAACCTCGCTTGTATGACGGTGATCCTCATTTACAACCATCATATGATGTCAAGAAAAGGGTACACACAAACAGACACATATATACATTTACATATATATATGTATATGATGCGTTTCTTTCAGTTTCCATCTACCAAATCCACTCACAAGAGTTTGGTCAGTCTGGGGCTATAGTAGAAGGCATTTGCCCAAAGTGGCATGTGATGGGATTGAACCTAAGACCGCATGGTGGGGAAGCAATCTTCGTCTTTGCCTATCACTATTCAAAAAATCATAATTTATATTGTTAGAAAGAATACATGAATTCTGATACTTTCCAGATTTAATTACTGCTGGGTGTGTCGACTTCAAAAGCAGTTGTTGTTTAGCCTCTGTTTATGCTTGATCAAGCAGAACTGAGATATTGTTTACCTTAGACTAGAGAAGTGCATAACTGAATGGTTAGGGTGTTGAGCTCACAATCATAAATTTATGGGTTTCAATTCCTGAACTAGACAGTGTGTTACATTCTTGAGTAAGAGCTACATTTCACATTCCATTAACCCTTTAGCATTCAGATTACTTTATCAAACGTCATGCTTATTTATTCAGAGCATTTTGAATTAATCATGTATTATCTTATAGCTTCAAGATTTCAAATCATGGGATTATTTACTTTTAGAATGACATTGTAGCGTAGGTGTGAGAGGTCAGATCTGGCTAGTTTGAACTTAAAACAGGTTGAATATTCAGGCCGGATATGGCTGGTTTATATGCTCCACTCAACTGAACTGAGTATTGGTGAAGCCCTCTCTCACTCTAGCTGTCCATCTTTGATGCTTTACTAGGGGTAGGAAGGTCAAGAAGGTTTACTCCCAACTATTTAGGCACCAAAAATAATTAGCAAAAGCTTGATACATGCTACACAGTCACATCTGTTTGCAAGAGACTGCTGAAATTTGGTTTATATCTCAGGCTACATTATCAGCTGGTTCTGTTAGAACTCTCTGTTCCCTAGGAGGGCTACATTGAGGTGGCAAATGAGACTAAGATAAGGAAATATACTGAGCTGGTAGAGTTATGCCAGAGTAATGGGTGGCATGCAAGGTGTGAGAGCATTTGTTGGTTGGCTGTGGAGAAAGCAGAGGTTGCCTCAAGGTGATTGTGGGTCAGAAGGTGTGAGCCCTGGAAGGAGCAATGCTACCAGTGGTAGTGCTAACTGGACACAAGCTGAGGCTCAATCAACCCTGGCTGGGTCACCTGAGTAAGGGTGTCTGATATTGAAAAACTCAAAATACCTAATGACCCCAGTAAACATCATTGATGATGTGTCCAGATGCATCACAAAGTTGATGTGCAGAAAAAACATTTTATGTCTTTTTCTTTTTTTAAGAGATGGTAGGGATAGTTTTAGAGTTATTTTGTGGGTTAGGATAAACAAGGAAGTTCCTTAGATTCAATAAAGATGATATGATATAACCCTTTAAAGAAGTTATGCCGTCTGATTTTATAAGGTGCCAACCTACCAAACTAATAGATCAGAGATTCATATGCCAAACATACTTGATAATCAATGGCTCAGTCTACCTAGCTGTAAATAAGTATTTTGGAGAAAGTACAAAAACATAGAAGCGACTTTAAGTCTCAAGGAAAATAAATAAAAATTTTTTTAAAAGAGGCCTGAGTATTACGTTAAACTGCTTAGGGTGGGGTAAGAGTCTGCAGCTTTGGTTAGTAGCTTGCCTAAGAGAAGGAAATCTCTGAAATAAAAACCTCTACTTGGTTGGTAATCGGCCTAGAGATGGTGTCTTGATAAAAATACAGAGTTTCCAGTCTCCTAAACTGGTTGGTCTTAGTAAGGGCATACAACTGTAAATTCTCACTCCAAAATGTTATCATGATGGTTCAGTTAATCACAACTGCGTAAGTTGGGATTACGACCAGGCCTTACACAAAATCGAGAGGCCTGGAGAAGAGCCATTAGGTAAAATCCATTCAACCCATGCTAGCATGGAAACGGACGTTAAACGAAAACGAAGAAGAAGGCATTGGTCATGATTCAAGTTAGTTAAGTTGATTGATTGCAATCAAACCAGCATTTAAAATCATGATGAAGTTATATTATTACATATTACTTATTCCAGAAAGTTATTTATTGATCTCAACATAGATGTAGGTATGGCTGCATGGTTAAGAAACTCACTCTGCAAACACATGGTTTTGGGTTCAGTCCCACTGTGTGGCACCTTGGGCAAGTGTCTTTTATCTGCCCCAGGCAGATCAATACCTCGTGAGTGGATTCGGTAGGCAAAAACTGTGTGGAAACCCATTATGTGTGTGTGTGTGCATATATATATATATATATATGATGATGATGATGACGATGATGATGATGATGATGATGATGATGATGATATATCTGTGTGTCTGTGTTTGTCACCTCCCCTGTCATCATTGCTTGACAACCAGTGTTGGTTTGTTCACATCCCCATAACTTAACAGTTCGGCAAAAGAGACCAATAGAATAAGTACCAGTCTTAAAAATAAAAAAATCGTAAGTACTGGGGTTGATTTGTTCAACTAAAACCCTTCAAGGTGATGCCCCAGCATGGTCGCAGTCTAATGACTGAAACGAGTATAAAAGATAAACTATGTCCAAAATGCCATCAAGTAATATCAAACTAAGAAGTCCAATCTAAGAACATTAACAGTCATGCATTTATATCCTGCTCTGGTCACTATGATGTACTGCTGGGCAAATCTCATTATTTTGTTGCCTCAGTTCACCTAGCTGATAGCAGACCTCACTCCTATTTAATAATTAAGTGATGAGATGTAGGAATAGCAACCAATTGTGTAGAATAGTTTATTAATGTAGGTATAATGGTAGTTAGTTAAGGAAGTAAAAAATAAGTGTGAAGTGGAGTGCTGTATCAGCCAGAAATTCTTTCAGGTATGTGATCTGTAATTAGAGTTTCTCTAGGTGTGCTAATAGCTACTAAGTGAAGTGAGTGGATAGTTTATATTTTTAAATGTAGTTTATATTTTTAAATTATATACTTCTTGGTTTAACAACTTCTAGAACTCCTATCTCTGTCTCACAATGTGTGTTAGCAGTAGAACCAAATTTATGAGACTTCAGAAAGATAGGTGACAGATATAATTACTACAAGAGGTTTTAATGGTCCTGTTGGGATATAGCAAGACTGATAGGTAGGTAGACGAGGGGGATATTTAATGGTCATGTTGGAATATAGCAGGATAAATAGATAGACAGTGGAATATACAAGAAATGAAGATTACTGGTATTATATGTGGTATAAATGAATTTACTATCATCTGTAACACTAACTTCTTGAAAACTGTTGTGACTTGTAAAAGACAAACGCCCAAGAAGTTTGTCTCAATTTTTCTCTTTTATACAGAAAAAAAATAACAAAAAGAATACTTTCTACTATGGGCACAAGGCCTGAAATTTTGTGGAGAGGGGCTAGTCAATTACATCAACTCCAGTGATGGACTGGTACTTATTTTATTGACCCCGAACTCACAACGTAATGATTCTGTTAGCTTGCTGCCTTAGTAACAAAAAAAGATTCTCTCCTCCACCCACATCAAATAATGTTCAGAAATTTTGACCTGTCTGTAGGCAGACGTCTGATAATGGTAAATCAGCGGAATCTCACTGTCAACAATATAGAATTTCAGTGTGTTTTCAGACACTCTGAGCCACTCGAAATCACATAATCTGGCAGTTCCGACGCCCATAGTAGATGACTCTTGTCTGTTAACGATATAAATATGAGTGTATTTATGCACCATGTACCCATATGAGGGGTCCTCTGAAGGTAAATACTGTATTATTTGGCACTCTAACAATATGTCCACATTAAGTTGGATATAAAGATTGCTTTTTCGTATAAATACTGCTTCTGTCACTATTAATTATTTTTTAACGAGCCTGCTGGCTATTTGCGACATCAGTGCCTGAATAGTCACTGAAATTCCATATATCACAGGCAGTGAGATTTGACTGGCATGCGGCTACCAGACGTCTGCCACTGAAGAGATGGGGCATGTCAAAATCATGTAATCTGGCAGTTTTGGCACCTGTAACAGATGATTCTCGTCTGCCAGCAATATAAATGTGTGCTTTTATGTACCAAGCGTCCATATGAGAGGTTCTCTCAAGGTAAATAATGCAGTATTCCAACAAAACATCGACATTAAGTTAGACATACAGATTGCCTTTTGACGTTCAGAGAATTTTAGATGAATGCTGTGAAGGTAGAGAAAAGAACCACATCCATAAGATTGATGTCAAAGCTGGAACGTTGTGTCTCAGTTCTAACTATTTGAGGCTATCAGAAAAAAGTTCTGCTCTAAATGATGATAGAAACATATGTAGGTGTATATAGACTAAGTGTAGCTGTGTGGTTCAGAAATTCACTTCCCAACCACATAGAAAAACACTTACACAGATAATCCTACACCATATTTATTAACAAGAAGGATACTCCGGTGCCAACCACGCGGCTTCTGTCACAAATCCCGGTGTCGCAACCCACAAAGCAGAGGAGAGGAAGGTCCACAAGTACAGGAGCTTGGCCGGCTACTATCAGTTCATGCCAGTAGCCGTCAAGATGTCTGATGTTCTTGGTCCTCGTACCACTGACTTCCTCCATAAAATAGGGATTGCTGCGGCTCGCCAGAGAAATGATCCCTGCGAGATGGAGTGGCTACTGCAGTGAGTGTCGCTGGCCAGTCTCCATAGCAATGCCATAAACTGTGTAGAAGCCCATAGGATGGACTGTACAAGTAATTCAACGGTTACCCCCTCGTTGCATGGTGTGACACTGATTCTGCCTGGGAGTACACTTGTCTGTGGAATACTCAGCCACTTGCATGCCTGTTAAAGTGATAAAAAATTCTGACTGAGATCCATTTTTAACCTCCTATTACACATTCATTATTTATTAACAAATTTAAGTCACATTCACGAACGAAACAATACTACATTTTTGCTTAGCTCACTCCTGGCCATCTCTTATAGAGCTGATATATGATAACAGTCATGTTTCCTACCCCAATATAGTATGTCCAAGACTTCCTTTTTTTTTAAGGGAGTGGGGGTATGATTTAAGGGAGATTTGGCTACCATTTCTAGAGGGTTGGAAGATCGCAAACAAACCATCGAGCTTGAGTCTTGTTGCAAGAAGTGGCTGCGTTGACTTCGAGTCTTGTTGGAAGAAGCAGCTGCGTTGACTTCGAGTCCTGTTGCAAGAAGTGGCTGCATTGACTTCGAGTCCTGTTGCAAGAAGCGGCCATGTTGACTTTGAGTCCTGTTGCAAGAAGAGGCCATGTCAACTTTGAGTCCTGTTGCAAGAAGCTGCCACGTCGAGTTTGAGTCCTGCTGCAAGAAGCGTCGAGTTTGACACCTGTTACAAGAAGCAGCCGTGTCAAGTTCAAGTCCTGTTGCAAGAAGAGGCTGCATCGAGTGTTCAGTGATGGAACCACGTAAAAAGCACTCGTGATGGTGCCACATAAAAAGCACTAAAATTAAGGGTCTGGTGCTGGTGACATGTTAAAGCACCAAGCACACACTGTAAAGTGGTTGGCATTAGGAAAGGCATCCAGCCATAGAAACCAAGCCAAATCAGACTGGAGCCTGGTGCAGCCACATGGCTTGCCAGCTCCGGTCAAACCATCCAACCCATGCCAGAATAGAAAACGGACGTTAAAGGAGGAGGAGGAGGATGTTGGCGATGACGATGGCAATGGCGATGATGGCTATTGTAATTTAATACTACTTCAATTTCATACATTGGATTTTTATTGAGCCCTGCAGCTATTTGCAACATCAGTAAATGAATTATCTACTGTTTCCTTTATATTGGAGGCAAAACATTCTGTCTTGGTATGTGGCTGCAAGTACATGTCATTGACAAAGCCCAGAAGGTTGAAATAAATTTGGCATTCTCACTAGCCATTGCTGGAACAATTTCTGTCTTCCTCTGATATATATATATTTAACACACCATGTCTATAAGAGATTTTGCGTCCGATGAAAATCGCTGTATCTTGCCTGTCAACGGTGTATATCCATTAAGTATGGTACATAGATGGCTATTTGATTGTTTATTGAGTATAGTATATTTGGTGTGTAACACAGCTTTTCATGTTATATAGTAACTGTATTGTTGAGAGAATTGTTATATTGTAACTGTATTGTTGAGAGAATACTTTATTTTAATTAGTTCGAGGAAGTAGTTGATGAGAAGGCATGTGGCCAAATGGTCAAAGTGTTGGGTTCATGACTGTAAGGTTATGGGTTCAATTCTTGGACAGGGCAGTATTTTGTATCCTTGAGCAAGGCACTTCTTTGGTGTTGCTCCAGCTTAATGTTGATGCAGCCCCTCCCTCTCTCTCCCTCCAGCTGTCACATCCTAGATGTTTAACGGGATCATAAGTGAGAGGGCTAACAGGGTGTCTTTGTCTGGGTCTTCAGAGAAGAAGCCCGGCTCAAGTAAGTGTTTCGACCCTTTAACTTCTTACACTCTTAGGGGCCCAGGCCACATCCAAGTCATGACTTCTGGGCACCCTTCTGCTGACAATTTCTAGCCACTTGGATATCGGTGATTTGTGCATTTAAACTGCCTCTGCTTTCAAACTTATATTGAACTAAGAAATAACATTGATAGTCATTGCAGACGTTAAAGGATGATGATGATGTTATATGCAACCAAGTTACCCCTCAATTCTCAGTGACAAGTATGACATAGTTAATTCAAAAAACTTTGCTAATCAGTTTGAATTAACAAGTTTCAAGGCAATATCTCAACATGGCTACAGTCCAATGACTGAAGAGTGTATAAGGGTATGGAATCCCTGACAACACCCCTATCCCCTAATGAACCTCTGTAGAAATCTGTAACCTAAGGCAAAAGATATTCAGGTTATTACTTGTATTGATACATTTAACATTAATCCATAATCCACCTCGCATTTTTTCTGTGAAGTTCCCTATTCTGGATAATAAATCAAAGCCCCATGTCATCCCTGACGCAGCAGACCTATGATTAAAAGGCATTCCAGCTGTGACCATCACCATCTCAGATTTCTTGGGATACCTAGAACTAAATTATCTAATATGTACTTTTCTTTTTGTATAATTTGAGGGTAATTTTGGCTGTTGTTTCCAACAAGCCAGGTGACTTAGTGTCCTCATTAGTTTTCATGAGAAAGTATTAATTACAACAGGAAATACCTGAAGGACATCAGGTTCACTAATTAGTTGAGATCCCAATCACTTTATTTCTTTTTCATAGGTGCAGGCGTGGCTGTATGGTAAGAAGTTTGCTTCCCAACCACATGGTTCCGGGTTCAGTCTCACTGCGTGGCACCTTG
>JAOPUL010442186.1:7500-11411 GCA_027564515.1 Octopus rubescens | reverse complement strand
CTACTACTACTACTACTACTACTACTACTCCTACTACTACTACTACTACTACTACTAATAATAATAATAATAATAATCAGTTATTTATTTACCCCTGATGGTTCATATAAAAGATTGGACGATACAGGACAATACAATAGAAAAAGAGTGGGTTTAAAAACGAAGCGTGTAAACAATATAATAAGAATGAAAATTATAACAATTAAAACTCCCAAAAGAGGGGAAACTGCCAAGGACTACTCGCGAAAACTCCACAAAAACACGATCACTCTAACTTCTAGGGCAAGTACCTTCTCCTTTACATCTACCCTTTTTCTAAAGCCGCATGCCTAGAGTAGGCCTGTTCACTCGGGCCATTTGCACCACATTCATCCACCTTTTCACAAAATTGCTGGGAGGTAGCACTTCCCTCTCTACCCTCACTTTCCGATTCAAGTGGAACTTGAAAACGTTGATGAGGGGTTGATCAAAGAGGAATATTAGAGGAGTAACGTATATTGGGAGATGGGTCAGAAAAATGTAGAGCCTGTGGAACTCGGACCCAGACTGTGGCACACATTGTTGCAGAGTGTCCCAAGTTGGCACAGGAAAAATATAAGAAATAGAGACATGACTAAGTTGTGAAAGTTTTACACTGGAAGCTTTGGGGATTTGGAGCTAGAAACACGTAGTATGATCATCGGGTCGAAAGAGTGCTGGAGTCAGAGCATTGTAAGATTTTGCGGGACTTTCCTATTCAAACAGCCAAGAAGCTAAAAAATAATAGACCAGACATAGCAATAATAGACAAGGAAAAGCGAAGTTGCTTACTAATCCATCCAGCATGCCCATTTGATTCTAGGATCGTAATGAAAGAGGACGAAAAATAAAACAAAAACATTCAATCCGTTAAAATTTGAAATTGCAAAAATTTGGAGTATGAACACTGTAAAGGCTGTGCCTATAATAATAGGTGCATTGGGAACCGTAAGCAAAGATATAGACAAATGGTTGAAGGAGATTGGAATACAATGTTTCGTGGAACTTCTACAGAAAGTTTGCCTCTTAGGACAAGAAAGATTATCAGGAGGATTATAAGCACTTGAAAGATTATTGAAAGCTTATGGATACCTAAGGTTACAGGTAATAACCCACTACCCACAAAAATCCTATCTGAGACAAATCATCATCAATAATAATAATAATAATAATAATAGTTTCAAATTTTGACACAAGGCCAGCGATTTTAAGGAAAGTGGTAGGTCAATTACATCGAAACCAATGTTTAACTGGAACTTATTTTATCGACCATCGAAAGGATGAAAGGCAAAGATGAATTGGTGGAATTTGAACTTAGAATGTGAAGATCCGGAAGAAATGTTGCCAAGCATGTTGGCCGACGTGCTGACGATTCTGCTATCTCAATAATAATAATAAATGCTTACATAGTCACACATCCAGAAAGTAGTGGGCAGTAGAAGAAGAAAAAAGAAAGGTACAGGAGGAGATGGAAAGAAGAAGAGGAGGAAGAAGAAGAAGAAGAAGAAGAAGAAGAAGAAGAAGAAGAAGAAAAAGAAGAAGAAGAAGAAGAAGAGGAGGAAGAAGAAAAAGAAGAGGAAGGAGAAGAAGAAGAAGAAGAGGAGGAAGAAGAAAAAGAAGAGGAAGGAGAAGAAGAAGAAAAAGAAGAAGAAGAAGAAGAAGAAGAAGAAAAAGAAGAAGAAGAAGAAGAAGAAGAAGAAGAAAAAGAAGAAGAAGACGAAGGAAAAGAAGAAGAAGAAGAAGAAGAAGATGAAGGAGGAGGAGGAGGACAAGGAGGAGAAGAAGAAGAAGAAGGAGAAGAAGGAGAAGGAGGAGAAGAAGAAGAAGAAGAAGAAGGAGAAGGAGGAGAAGAAGAAGACGAAGAAAAAGAAGACGAAGAAAAAGAAGAAGAAGACGAAGATTAAGAAGAAGGAGGAGAAGGAGAAGAAGAAGAAGACGAAAGAAAAGAAGAAGAAGAAGAAGATGAAGAAGGAGGAGGAGGAGAAGGAGGAGAAAAAGAAGAAGAAGAAGAAGAAGACGAAGAAGAAGAAGAAGACGAAGAAAAAGAAGATGAAGAAGGAGGAGGAGGAGAAGGAGAAGAAGAAGAAGAAGAAAAAGAGGAAAAGAAGGAGAAGAGAAGAAGAAGAAAAAGAAGACGAAATAGGAGGAGGAGAAGATAAGAAGAAGACGTAGTATGTGAAGAAGAGAAAGGAGGAGGAGGAACAGGAGGAATAGGTGAAATAATACTCATTATAGAAGTAACGTTTGAATGATTAGGAGGGAAAGATGAGGAAAACGTATTAAGAAAATTAATAGATGTAAACACATTTAATTATGAATAATGTAGTTCTTGGAATGGAAATACAGGGGAGAGTCAAGGGTGGTAATCAGCGTTTATATACAGGTACACTCGTATACACTCATGTATACATGTACAGACATATATATACAGATACGTACAAGAAATGTTTCATCTAAAGTATAACACACTCATATCCACCAACACTCATATTCACATTCACAGACGTTCACAATCACACACTCCTATTGAGAGATAGTGAGAATATAAGGAGAGACTATGTTAGAGAGCGATAAATGAAGGATGGAAAGACATTAGATATTTGGAAATATATCGTCAATGAAATACTATGAATAAGACTGATTCCAACTTACAGTTTTGTTAAACTGGAAAGATTATGGAAGGCTCCCACTTTGATTTCCGTGATTTTATTTTGACTCAAATCCCTGTAACATAAAATTGAATTGAAAAGAAATTATATGGAACAAATTTGTGATAAAATATTAAATATTATGGCTGAACAATTTGATGATGAAAGAAAAGAAAAGTAGTTTCCGATGATGAGGAATTTGATGATGATGGTGATGATAGTGGCGGTGTTAGTTGTGAATATGATGATGAGGCGGAGGAGAAGAAATATGGTGGTGGTGTTGATGACAATGATGTTATGATGCTGATGATTGTGGTAAGGATGTTGATGCTGATGTTTCTGATAATGATGTTGATTAGGATATTTTGGTGATGATGATTATGCTTTTTGAGGATGATGATGCTGGAGGTGATGTTTCTGTTGGCGATGATGGTGATGGTGTTGAAGATGATGGAGCTGATGGTGATGATGATGGTGATGAATCATCTTGATAATGAATATGACGATCATGAAGATGACGATGTTGATTGAGAATAGATGACAATGATAACGACAATGATGACGGTGATGATGATGGTGATGGTAATGATGGTGGCTATGGTGGTGATGTAAATAATGCAAGAATTAGATGAATAGAAAAACTAGCGACAGATAAGAGAAAGAAGAAAATATGGGATATGAAGGAGAGAAAGGTATGGACAAAGACGAAGAAAAAAGAGAGGAAGAAAATAAAGAAGGTGAAGAGGAAAGAGAAGATCAAGAAGAAGAAGAAGGAGGAGGAAGTGAAGGATAAGAAGAAAAAGAAGACCACCGCCACCATCACCATCCTTAACAACAACAACAACAAAAATAAACATTAACAGCAGAAAAACGAGGTGAAGAAGAAGGGTGGGAACGGGGAGGATTTGGAGGAAGTAGAGGAAGTGGAGAAGGAGTACATGATGATGATGATGATGATGATGATGGCAATGGTGATCCTGCTGCTGATCGTGATGATGATAAGGTGACCCTCTTAAGGTGAAAGGGAATATAAGGTGATTAAACTAGGGAAGACGGGAATTCGACCGAAAATTCAGAGAAATAATAGTCTGTAAAACATTTGAATAATTTGGTAGGTGTAGGAAAATATATGGGTAATGTAGTCTTAAATATATATTTAGAAGTGAGAGTCATGTTTTGCAATTAACGTTGATTTCGATATACATGCTATAGATGATTTGCAGACATAATTGCCCACGATTGTTC
>JAOPUL010442186.1:0-2500 GCA_027564515.1 Octopus rubescens | reverse complement strand
GTGTCTTAGATCTGACAACGCAACCTTTGTGCTTGGCATTAAAGTATTGATCAAGATCCTATATCACCGCTGGCATGTCGTTGGTTCTGCCACTTCTAACCACATCTTCTAGCTTCCTAACTAGGCCTCCCTCTATCCTAGATTCCTCTAACAATATATATTCACTAAAATCTACCGCCTCTGCTCTAGCTCTTTTCGGGTCTATCAGTCATCGATAGTTGATGATTGCACAGGACAACTTCCGATTAACTAACTTAGTAACCCGTTCTCTGAATATTGGGGCGCCGGGAATGATGCATTTAGCTTCCAGTACCCGGTAATATGCCTATAAACCCTATTTAGGTCAACCGTACTGATCACAAACCTGTGGTCTGTGTACCCAATGCCGCCTTTAAACTGTGGACAGCTTATTCTACCTCTATGTACAAGCATACAATACTCCATCTAGATACGATCTGGAAGACCCGATGCTTTTTACCCATGTCCACCTTGGCGCATTCGATAAATCCAGTCGGTATATGTCAGATAATTGGTAGCGACTGACCAGATTTGTGAGGATCCCCCCTTCCCTCAACTATCGGCTAGTCCCAATATATCCAGGCGTGTATCCTAGATGTCGCTCCCATCGCTCACTAGAACGTCCCAAGGAAAACGAGAGAGACGTCACAAGGAAAACGAGAGAGACGTCACAAGGAAAACATTCAAACGTCTGAGGTAAAGCACTAAACGTCTGAAGAAGTGTGGCTGCCCTGACCCTGTCGCGGCGTACAGTGCAGCTAATCCAAAAGTACCACCTTCGCTATTACTAACAGGACACTAAGAGATGCGCAGATCTTAAATTGGTAAAAATTATGGGCTAGAAGGTGTGTGTCGGAAATCGTGATTAGGCTAACGGCTGTTGCATCCATAGCTGGTGACCTGAAATCGTCGAGCAGATGACCTTACTTACAGGGCGACCCAAGGCCACGAACATTTATACATCCTACTTTGAACCTCGCCATGCTGACCACACAGGGCGTCTACGTACCCACCGTTTGCAGCTGGAGGTCAGGTGGTACAACAGTTGTAACTTGTTGAGGTCCCTTTTTGAAACCCTTAAAAACCTGCTCATGGGTTTTATTTAGGGTTTCCCACGTCATGAAGGACGCTATCCCTAATGATTTTATAAGGTTCTAGGGGCATTCGAACTATCATCAGTGTTTGTGGTACTTGAACGTTGCAGGTGCCAAAAATCACCCCCCCCCATCTCCCCCCCTCTCTCTCTCTCTCTCTCTCAATGTCCTTCCTTTTTGCTATGAGGGCCATCAATTCATTGTTGGCCCTCTCACTAGCATGAAGTGTTCTGTTTGTGTTGTTGGTTGTTGCTGTTGGGGGTTTTATTTCCGGAGTCTTTCGCAGATGTAGTAGTGGAGTTGGTTGTGATGTCGCTACATGTGTTGACAATTGTGGTACTGGAGGTGTGTGTGATGCTGTAAGTGTGTCAGTGGATGTTGGGGGTGTATTTTCTATGTATACTTTTGGAGTGAGTGTTGGTGTGGGGCATGAAATTTTGTCGTGCTTTATTCTTGTTTTATTTTTTGGAGTTTTCGCCATCCCTAATATTTCACTGCGTGAGACAGATGTATGCGTGTCAGTGAAATCGGGGTGCGAGTCAATGTATGTATTTGAGTTTAGAGGAGACGGAATGAGGGAGCTTTGTTGGGAGAGCCACAGAGCATTGTGTATGTCCGGTATTATTATTCTTTCTGCTGCTGAAGGTGATGATGGGAGATCTGATGCTGTAAATGTTATTGGTGTTGCTGTCGATTCTGGCGTTGCTGCTGTTGCTGTTGTTGATGATGCCGTTGTTGCTTTTATTTTTTGTTGTTTGCTGCTGATTTAGTTGTTGAAGCTTTTGGGGACCCTTTCGCAGAAAGGGTTTTTCCATGGTTCTCTGTCTTCTGTTGGGGACACAAAGATCTCAAGTGATATGTTGCCCCATACTTGTTGCACCGTGGCTTTGTACTCACAACCATAACCTTTAGCTCTTCCCCTGCTGGAAGACATATGTGTTATAGTATCTTATCGATCGTGTCTGGTTTAATGTGGAGTAGCACCTCCACAACTATCACAAACCGATTCTCACGACGTGTTCGCTTCACCTCCGTCAGGCTATTGATTCTTTTCAAAATGATACACGCTAAAATCCGTCATAAATTTACCTTTCGTAGATTTCCTGAAATCCCTATTTAAATACGATGGGTGGAGCATATATGTTTCGTTCCGACAAGGATCAACGGAATGTTTGGTGGCCATGAATTTCAAACTTCACTGAAATGCCCGCAAACTGTTTTGCTCTCAAGATTCGCTGAAAGTCGAGCATTATCTTTTTCATTACCCCTTCCACATCTGCGTGACTAGCATTCTCTGGCTGTTTTGCGTTCACAGAAACACATTTATAAATTCCATTTGTTTTTTCTGTGTTTCTGCCAAACATCACGTGGAGGGGGATTAGATGACA
>JAOPUL010439281.1:0-11422 GCA_027564515.1 Octopus rubescens | reverse complement strand
CACACACACACACACACACACACACACACACACACACACACACACACACACACACACACATGCGCGCGCATAAACGGAAACACACACGCATACATTCTCATATGTGCACTAGATATACATTCATAAACATGAACAAATGAATGAAAATATGCACATTTGAAAGACGTAAAGCAGAGAGATTTAAATCTATTAATAATAATAATGGTTTCAAATTTTGGCACAAGGCCAGCCGTTTCGGGGGTGGGGGTTTTAGTCGATTACATCGACCCCAGTGTTTTACCTACCCCGGAAGGATGAAAGGCAAAGTCGACCCTGGTGAAATTTGAACTCAGAACGTAGAGACGTACTAAATGCCGCTAAGCATTCTGCCCGGCTTGCTAACGATTCTGCCATTATTATTAATAATAATGATACTAATAATGATGATTTCGTTTATTTGTCACCAGGGCAAATGATGAGGGAGACAATACAAAGATAGACATACAGTGTGGGGGTTTACATGCAATGGCATGGTTAAAAAAAAAGAGAGAGAGAGAGAGAGAGAGAAGTACACACGGTATACAATAAGAGAAGGAAAGTATACATAGTATACATAGTAAGAAAAAATGGATGATAATGATGTGGTCCTACTGTTACAGGAGGACCTCTAAAAATAATCAAGGAATCCCACTGTCCAAGGTCTCCCAGAATCCCAAGGACTAGTGCCCCCTACAATTAATTTTCTCCTGCTAACAGGTTTACACACAGAGCGATACCATCCACTCTTGCCATTTTCGCAACTTTCACCTACCTTTTAATAAATTCACTTGAAAACAGCATCTCCCTTTCCACCCTCACTTTCCTTTTCAAGCGAAACATGAAAAAGTCGATGAGGGCTCTACCAAATAGCCTCGCCCACCAGACAACATCTTTCGCTACAGCCACTAGGCAAAGGAAAAAGCCTTGCTCCCGTTTAAAGATCGGCGGCGCAATCACCACTATCGACTCGGCCGACAGATAGATCCGTCCCACACGTGACAGTAGCTGTTCGACATAACTCCACAAGTCAACAATGCCCGGACACTGAAAGAGTGCTTGCAGAACGGTTTCGACGCTCTGCGCACACCTCGAACAAGACAGTCTGACAGCGCATCCGTGTCTGTAGAGTTTATCTCGAACCGGTAGCGCCCTCCGGTAGCACTGACAGGCCAAGGACATCTGGAAATTATCCATAGTAGTCCCTGACGGGAAAGTCCGTCGGAACAGACTAGATAGTTCGTTTTCGTCGACGCCCAGGTCCTCCCCTTGGACGTCGTCGCACTTCCCCGCTACTAATCCTCTATATATATCTAAAGTTGGACATCCACCGATCCTATTGTCCGGCTGGTATAGGACAGTGAGCGCCTGTCGACGCTCAAGATACCAGGCGGCCAGTATCGGTCTATCCTTCACCCAGGACTTCAGCTCCGTCAAAGAGACGAGATGTGGAAAGACGTGCTTCACAAACGGAGCCCACACATGTTCACCGACTAGAAATCGTTCGAGGTAGCGCAACCTGAGCGCGTGTCTGCGCATCAGAAGCCACGGCATGCCTAAGCCGCCACGCAGAGGGAGTTGGTAGCATACTGACCGCCTGACCATTGGAACTCCTCCTTCCACAAGAAAATAAGCAAGAACCGTTCCAACCTGATCAAACGGTAACTGGGGCAAGGCAAGACGGTCAGGCGATAAATGATGACGGAGGCGATGTAGGCATTCGCCACCTCTGACCGACCTTTCAGGAACATCTTCCTCTCAGCCCATTTCTGAGTAAGACTGGCTACCCTGTTCGTTACCTCGTTCCAATTCTTATCCACCTGGAGGTCGGGACCAAACTAGACCCAGAGCAGTTTAACTGGAGCGTCAGTCCATCGTCCGACGGCATCGACCTGCCTCTCCAGATGCCCACTCGCAAGCCCACTGACTTATCGGCGTTTATTTTGGGCTCATATTCTTTTAGAATGGTGCCGACCGTCTCCACTTTGGAGGCGTCCGACACATGACGGTGACGTCGTCCGCGTATGCCGACACTACCTTCCCATGTCCCAGTTCGAAAGGTATGCTCCTCAACTGTTCCAACTTCCGCAAATAATAATAATAATAATAATAATAATAATAATGATTTATTTTATTTGCCACCAGGGCAAATGACGAGGAAGACAATACAAAGATAGGCATAAAGTGTGTGGGGGTTACATACAATGGAATGATTTATACGAAAATGAGAAAAATATACACGGTATATAAGAGAAGGAAAGTATACATAGTATATATAGTTAGGGACAAAAAAATGGTGATAGTGATGTGGTACAACTGATACAGGAGGACCTCTAGGGATAATCAAGGAACTCCACCGTCCAAGATCTTTCTGAATACCAAGGACAAGTGTCCTCTACAATTCATTTCCTCCGACTCACAGGTCTACACTTAGAGCGGTACCATCCACTCTTGCCATTTTCTCAACTTTCACCCACATTTCAATAAAATCACTCGAGGACAGCCCCCTCCCTCTCCACTCTCACTTTCCTCTTCAAGTGAAACTTGAAAAAGTCGATGAAGCCTTTACCAAAGGGAAATGTATCTGTCCTCATGCCTTTCAACCCCGTCTACCAGATAACCCTTTCGCCACAGCCACTAAGCAATGTAAAACTGCTGTACCTGCCGCTTAAAGAAGAGCGGTGGGGAAATCATTACTGTGAACTTGGCCGATAGACGGATCCGTCCCACACGCGATTGCAGCTGTTCGACATAACCCAACAAGTCAGGAATGCCCGGACACTGAACGAGTGCGCGCAGAGCGGTTTCGTCGCGTAGCGCGCACATCGGACAAGCCCGTCTGACAGTACATCCGTGCCCGTAGAGTTTATATTGAACCGGTAGCGCCCCCATCCCCACTCAGTAGCACTGCCAAGCCAAGAAGATCGGGAAATTATCCATAATAGTTCCTGACCAGAAAGTCCTCCTGAACAGACTAGCGAGTTCGTTTTCATCGATGCCCAGAGTCTCCCCAAGAACGTCGTAAAGAACGTCGTCGCACTTTACCGCCACTAATCCTCTATAAATTGCCAAAGTGGAGCATCCACTGATCCCTTTGTCCGGCTGGTAGAGGGCTGTGAGCGCCTGGTGACATTCTAGGTGTCGGGCGCCCAGTCTCGGTCTTTTCTTCATCCAGGACTGCAGTTCTGTCAAGGAGACGAACTGCGGAAAGACGTGCATCACAAACGGAGCCCACAGATGCTGCCGTCCAGAAATCCTTGCAGGTGGCGCAACTTGAGCACGTGTCTACTCATTAGAAGCCACAACATGCCTAATCCACCACTAAGAGGGTGTTGGCAGCAGACTGATCGCCTGACCACTGGAACGCGTCCCTTCCACAAGAAATAAAATAAGAGACGCTCCAACCTGGTCAAGCAGTAACCGGGACAAGACATGACGGCCAAGTGATAAATGATAATGGAGGTGATGTAGGCATTCGCCACCACTGCCCGACCGTTCAAGGACAGCTTCCTCTCATCCCATTTCTGGGTAATAGTGGCTACCCTGTTCGTCACCTCGCCCCAGTTCATATCCACCTGAAAGTCGTGACCAAACCAGACTCCGGGTAGTTTAACTGGAGAGCAGGCCATCGTCCGACGATGCCGTCCAATGGCAATGACCTGCCTCTCCAGATGTCCAGTCGCAAACCCACCGAGTTGTCGGCGTTGATTTTGGCCCCAGCAACCGAGTCATATTCATTTAGAATGGAGCCGACCGTCTCCACTTCAGAGGCGTCCGACACCATGACGGTGACGTCGTCTGCGTTCGCCGACACTGCCCTTCCGTGTCCCAGTTCAAAAGGGATTCCCCTCAACTGGTCCAACCTGCACAGCAGTGGCTTGAGAGCCAGCACGTACAGAAGAGGTGACAGTGGCAGCCCTACTCAACTGGTACTTATTTTATCGACCCCGAAAGGATGAAAGGCAAAGTTGACCCCAGTGGCATTTGAACCCAGAACGTAAAGTCGGAAGAAATGCCGCTAAGCATTTTTCCCAGCGTGCTAACGATTCTGCCAGCTCGCCGCCTTATAATAATAATAATAATAATAATAATAATAATAATAATAATAATACTGATAATAATAATAATGATGTATTTGCCACCAGGGTTATCGTCGAGTGGGACAATACAAAGACATACATAAAGAGTGTGTGTGTGTGTGGGGGGGGATGCATATAATGAGAAAAGAAAAGAAATAAAGGGGAAAGGCGTGTATACGTTATACAACAAACGAAGGAAGGAATTATACATAGTATACAATTGTATGAGAAAAAATAAAGGGGTGGGAAACGTTTTCTCAAAACAAGATACATTTTGGAAGGTATTCTTATCAGCACCCTCTCTTCTGGGGTTTTGGCAATGGTAGGTGCATGAAGACCCTCACCCGTTGTAAAAATTTTCTCTTTATTCTTCTTTATGAATTCCATTCTATATCGGAGGACTCGGTGGGATTTCCGCTGGCCTTATATCCTCTTTGCACCTGAGTTTGACTTTGTGGTTGCCGCTGCTTCCTTTTTTGGGTTTGCAACGGATTTGGCGTTGGGCATATGACTTCCCTCTCGACTTCTATACAGTGGGGCAGAACATTTTTAAATGGCCGGTTTTGCCATAGATATAACATCTGGGTTTCCTACATACCACGGCCTTCGCAACAGGGATAGCATGGACTTCATCCGGAGCAACCAACAACTGGAACACCATCGACACTCCTGTTTTGTTTTGTTGGGGGTCTTCATTTCCTGGAAATTACCTCCCCGTGCTCCTCTAGCATGGCCATTAATCTGGCCTGATCTCTATGAGGAGGTACGTCGGAGACCCTGAACTTGGTCACACGACGCCCCATGTATAAGGGTAGCATCACCAACTGGTTGGAGGAGCTGGTCATTGTAGCCATCCTGCGAGTTTCCTCTTCATTGTCACAGATCACTACTACAGTCCCATATAGTCTCTATCGACAGATAAAAAATACGAAAGGCCACACTTCTTCCAGCCATTTTTCTATTTCAGCTGGGAAAGGTATTGTGGCTTTCGCTCTTTGCGACTAAAACATTTATAAATTATACTCCTCATTTCCGAGGAAATCATTTCCTCTTCTGGGTGTGCAATGACGCCGGGACGAATAATAGCTCTCTGATATTTTCTTACTGCTTCCGTTATTCCTTGGAATGAATGTGTGGTCCATGTATTTATTATACTTGCGAAGGAATATTTCCCCTTCGCGTGTGTCCTCGTTACTGTCTATACAGTTTTCGGATTCAGCAATATTATTGATTTCGTTACTACTGCTAATGTGTTACTGCTGCTAATGTGTTTAATATTATGGTTGTTGTTGTTGATGTTGCTCTCGTGCTGTTATTATTGTCGTTGTTGGTGTTGTTGTTGTATCTGGTTTTGTTATTATTTTCACGGGTCATGCTAAGTCGTCTCGTTTTGACTGTTGGCGGTGGTGGAGGTGTTGATGTTATGTCTGTAGCTTTTTTGCTAACTTCAAAAGGCGTAGCCGCATCTAAGCTTGGATTACTACTAATCTTAAGGTCGATTGAGCATGGGGAAGGCCTTACATTTTCTCCTACACCCATTCCTCTATTTACATGCGGGCTCGCCATCTTTGAAATATTCATTCCAGAAAGTTTTTGGTGTAACGCTTTTAGAAGAGACTTGGATACATTAGCCAAACAATATTTACAATTTCAGCGGCCGAAAAAGGCAAAGGAAAAGCAAATTTTGAGAAAAGTCACCAGCGATGATTCGGGTGTGGATCCCACGTTTGTTACCATAAAAAAAAATTATATTGTGTTTTCTATATTGGCCACACGGGCCAAACACAAAACAATTAGAGACAATACAACACAAGGGACAAGTGGAGTGTGATAAAATATCGTGTACAAATAAAATAACGATAACAATTAACAACACAATAAAACAATAACATTCCCCAAAAGGGGGAGAGTTTCTTTTAGGGACAACCGAGGAACCCTACACATCCTGGTTACTCCCACCGCCAGGGGCACCTTAGCGGGTGTCTCTCTCTTTCTAAACTCTTCCGGTTTAGAAGCGATAATTCAGGGTAGGCCCATTCACACACACCACCCTCGCCACATTCACCCACCTTTCAACAAAATCACTGGAGGCAGTACTTCCCTCTCCACCCTCACTTTCCTTTTCAAGTGGAACTTGAAAATGCCGATGAGTTCTTGGCCGAAGTGGAATATATCTGTCTTCAGTCCTTTCAATCTCGTCCAACAAACTACCTCTTTCGCCATAGCTACCAGACAGAGGAAAACTGCCTTTCCTTCCCGGCCAAAGGAAGGCGGCGGGGCGGTCTTCACAATGGACTCGGATGATAGCTGGATTCGTCCTACACGCGTCAACAGCTATTCACCAAAGCTCCACAAGTCAGCAATACCCGGACACTGGACGAGTGCATGTAGCACGATTTCGTCGCCCTGCGAACATCTCGGACATGTCCGTCAGACTCCACGTCCGTACCTGTAGAGCTTGTCTCAAACCGGAAAATTTCCCCGGTAGCACTGCTAGGCTAGGGATTTCTGGAAATTATCCATAGGCCCAGACCCGAAAGTCCTCCAGATAAGACCAGCTACTTGAGACCTCTCGAAGCTCAAAGTTTCTCCAAGAAAGACGTCGCTCTTGCCCTCCACTAACTCCCTATACAACTCCATTATGGAACTTCCACCGAACGCATTGCCCGACTGGAAGAGGACTGTGAACACTTGCCGGCATTCCAGGTGCCAAACGCCTTTCCTCGGTCTACGCTTGATCCAGGATTGTAGCTGCGTCAATGAGGCGAGCTGCTGAAAATCCCTTCTGACGAACGGTGACCACACCTGTTCACAGTTAAGGAAACGCAGGAGATGGCGCAGCCTCAGCGCGTGTCTACGCATCATTAGCCACGACATGCCCAGTCGTCCTCTCAGCGGCTGTTCACACCAGATGGACTGTCTTACGAGCGGAACACGACCCTTCCACAGAAAGCGGAAGAGAAAGTGCACCAACTTGATCAGACACGATGCGGGGCAGGGGATGACGGTCAGGCGATAGTAGATGACGGAAGCGATGTACGCATTCGCCACCTCCGCCCGACATTTCAGAACCAGCTTCATCTATGCACATTACTGAATGAGACTGGCCACCCTGCTCGTCACCCACCCCAGTTCTTGTCCACCTGGATGTCTGGACCGAACCAGACCCTGAGCAATTTAACCGGTCCTTCCGTCCAGCTCCCCGCAACGCTGTCGGTTGACATAGACCTGACACTCCAGGTGCCGAGCTGCAGGCCCAACTATTTCTCTCGATTAATCTCTGCTCCCGTACCCGCTTCGTAATCCCTTAACGTAGTGCAGACCATCTCGATTTCCGAGCTGTCAGTTACTTTTACGGTGACGTCATCGGCATAAACCGACACGAACTTTCCGCATCATAGTTCACTCGGGATGCCCCTCAAAATATCAAACTTCTTTAGTAATGGCTCAAGAGCCAGCACGTACGGAAGGGGAGAGAGTGGGCATCATTGACAAACAAAACGAGTGATGCTAAAAAATTCCGATAGGTGGCTATTTACTTTGACCACCGAACAGATGTCACTGTACATTGCAGCAATCCAGCCCCTGAAGAAGGGACCGAAAGTGGCCGCCGCGAGGACAGCCTCCAAATATTGATGGTCTACCCTATCAGAAGCTTTTGATTGATCAAAGTTGATCAGGGCCCCACCCATGCCATGTTCCTTCCCTACCCTCTCTACGATGTAGCGCGTGAGGGGGAGGTTGTCGTGGATAGGACTTTTCAGGATAGCGCTTGTATGCGCATCACCGAACAGCTTATCGACGACAAGCCCCAACTTCTTAGCTGACACCTTGGCCAAAATTTTATAATCTGCATTCAACAAAGTCATAGGCCTAACATTATCTATTGCGCCCCCTTGTGCGGATCCTTTCTCAGTAACATCACCACTCGAAGGGTTACAGTACTGGGTATTCTCCCGTTCTGTCAGATGTGGCAGACGTCTGTCAAGAGATCACCGAACAAGTCTGGCATGTAGAGATAAAGCTTGAAAGGCAGACCATCCAACCCTGGCGACTTCTCCTTTGCAGCGCCTTTAATCTGGAGAGGCGTGGTATAAGTCTGCGGTAGGAGGTGAAATCCACTCCCGTCACTAACAGACCGCGCGCTCCGTACAGTTCGGCGAAATTAAGCTGGATTCGAGTTGCCTTTGCCGCTATTGATTTTTACGTGCTTTTTCACACTTCAGGTTGTTGTTGTTGTTTTTGTTGTTGCTGCTGTTGTTGTTGTTGTTGTTGTTGTTGTTGTTGTTGTTGTCGTCGTCGTCGCCGCCCTTGTCAACTTTCGTCTCGTAGTTTTGAAACGTAATAATTGACGGAAGGGAAAAAAGTCTTCGTCTACGTTTGGGCTGTTAAGAGGGACGGTTCTTTCCTTCGATGCTCCTACTATGCCAGTTGATGACGCCATCTTGTGTGTTGTTTGTTTTGTTTGTTTTTAAATTATGTGGGCGTTTTGTGAAGGCAAAATATTGACCCTTTCTGGGCAACATTAGCCTCAAAACACCAGCCAAGCATTTCCTCATGTTCTTATCAAGAAATTGGAACAAATACGTAGTACGTAAACGATAACAAAAGGGTGAAACAATAGTTTTTAAAGAGCGATCGAAAAACAGGTCCGTCGTCAACAACAATAATAATAATGGTTTCTGATTCAGGCACAAGGCCAGTCATGTCAGAAGAGGGGATAAGTCGATTACATCGACCCCGGTGCTCGACTGATAATTATTATATCGACTCCAAACGATTCTGCTTTCTCACCACCTTAATCCATCTGGTAGATTGGTTAGAACATCGTAAACGTTGCCTTGCTAAATTTCGTCTGGTTCTTTTCTTCCTATATTCAAATTCCAGGGGGGGGGGCAAGTTTGCCTTGCATATAACCAGGGTTGATTGAATTAAATATCATTTAATTACAGAGGTAGATTACAGACCTTGTAAATGAATTAGAGATAAATAATAATAATTTCTGTTATTGGCACAAGGCCAGCAATTTTGGGGGAGGCAGCTAGTCGATTACAACGACATCAGTGCTATACCTGTACCTTTTTCATCGCCCCCCTAACAGGATGAAAGGCAATGTTGAACCTGGCAGAATTAAGCACATTGTCCGCGTGCTAACACATTTTGCCATCTCGCAGCCTTTTATAATGACACTATTAATAGTTTCTGATTTAGGCACAAGGCCTGCCATTTGGGGGGAGGGGGTTAGTCGATTACACCGATCCCAGTGTTAAACTGGTACTTATTTTATCGACCCCGGAAGGATGAAAGGCAAAGTCGACCCCGGCGGAATTTGAACTCATATAATGACACTAATAATAACATGATATCGGATTGTTTGAGGCCACCGTTATAATGAACTGATTAGAGTTTCGTAAATTAAATGGTTTTCTCTTCCTTTTTTTCTGGATTGATCCAGGAGGAAAAATAAAAAAAAATACGAAACATAAATATATTGGATTAAATCCTCATTCCCAGTCATTCTCTAAAGTGAGATAATTCATCCTGTCTATCTCTATTTCATTGAGAGCATTTTATAACATACGACGTCACTCATCGGAGACTTCCTAAGAGACTCAGGAAGTTATTCATACCATTTATACAGGCGTTGATGCATAAAAAGGCGCAAGGTACCATCAGATTTCCAAACGGAATATCCTTTCAAAATATGAACGGCTTGGGGATAAACATTTTACTCAACACTGCTGGTTCTATAACTGAATCAATAAAAATGTCTTCCTAAGACATAAACTAGAGGATTTTTTAGCATGTCGGTACTTTCGTATGTTGAGATAAATAAATAAATAAATATTTATGTTTTTTACTCCGCAACAATAAGTGGTGCAAAATGACGTTTTGTTTCGCCTTTATATATTTTCCGATGAAGGCAAGAGACTGCGTTATAATTGTTTCTAGTATTTCCGTTGCTCCACACAAATGATATTTATTGATATTTTACTAACAATTTTGCTAGAGTTGTTACCAAAGCACACAGGCATTCACTAGTTTTTTTTTTAATATCTTAATTTCTCGAAGCCGAAGTCCCGGTTGGTCTGTTAAAAGCGAAAGTCGATCGAGAAATATTGGTATGAAGCAAGTCTACGTCATCACTCGTAACACTTCCTGAACTATTTAGTTAGTTTCGCCTCTGTTGTAGTCATTAAAAAAGGTTAGTTAAATAGAGTTACTAATCTTATCAACCATCCGCCTGAAATGCACATTTAAGATTCCGAACCCTGGGATACATTTATTGTTCAGTGCTTGGCATAATATACAGGTTACCAATTTTGGCACAAAGCCAGCAATTTCAAAGAATGAGGTAAGTCAGTTTCATCTACCCCAGTGATCAACAAGATGTCACTAATCATTATGGCCGGCGTGCTAACGATTCTGCCAGCTCAGTCACGGCATAATATATTAATAATAGGCAACTTGCTACAAACACTAACCACAACCTATCAAATCACACTGTGCTTTTTTTTTAATGTGCAGGGTATATTAATTAATGCATTCCAGTATATACCTGTTCATCACAAGACTGTTCAAAGTGTATTTACTGAACATCCGGGTCTAAAATATAAGTTGCATTACATTGTATATAAAGTACTTTACTTTCTTTTACAACGTAAATAATTTATTCGTTTTTATTCGTCTCATTATATTCTAATGATTCTCATTGTGTCACTTTCAAACTAAACGTAGGAATAAAATTCGGATTACACCACAACGAAAATTAATTAAAAAAAAAAGAGCTACAAATGTTTTGACATCTGAGCTGTTTAAATATTTTAATCCTAAATATTTATAAAACCACAAAATAATAAGAAAATTTCTTCAGTTAACGAGATCTTTGTTAGGATGTGAAGTAAATACATATTTCATATATGGTTCAAACTATTGCGTACATATTGAAATCAGTCATAGTTAAATGAAAGCTGGTTTGGTATTATTTTAAATGGTTCTATAAATAGACAAGACTATATACGTAAAGAATATCCATGTATCGGAAATAAAGAATTGAAAATACATACTACGGGTAGTGATGTAGTAATATTTACGTAATTTTGGTTTTATCAATGTTTTATCAATCAGTACCACGATTTCAAATAAATACATTCATGTAGGTTTACCTTTCTTCCTACCTACCCAGCTACTTCATTCATACATACATACATACATACATGCATGCATACATACATACATACATACATACACACATACATACACACACACACACATACATACATACATACATACATACATACATACATACATACATACATACATACATA
>JAOPUL010438056.1:0-10000 GCA_027564515.1 Octopus rubescens | reverse complement strand
ATCCCACTCCTGCTCTGCACAGACAAGTGTAACCCATGCGTTTATGGGAGTTATGCGGCAAGTTACACAGGACAAACTTGACGTACCTAAGCCTTGGCAGGTAGCCAGTTTACAACTACTGTTGTATTTGGGGAGAGCCTTTACATGAAAATATCAACAAAACACTCTCGGGGAGCAAACCCTGTAGACAATCATCATCATTCGTTGCAGTGATGATACATAATACCAAAAAATAACGGCGTGAACGGGAAGGCTACCCTAGATGACCAAGACACAGATTCGACCACGCCGGGCAGGGGCCCCTTAAAGCTTAATGGATCGGAAGACCAGACTCCATGTTGTCGTTCTCTTTTACTGTTCAAAACGTCCAACGTACTCCCAAACGCAGGTGGTCTGACGCTGAAAACAAAAGGGCAATAAAGTGCTATGAACAAGCCTTGCTATACAAGATCGATGGCAAGTGTAACGCTGTGGGAAAAAGAACATTTTAGTAGGTGAACTAGTTGGAAAAAAAGAGAGAAAATCAGGCGGATAGAAGGATCCATAGTGGAAGTGGAGAATCGAAAGTGATATTAAAACATTGCGAAAAGATCTGAGCCGAATAGAAGATGGTTGATGGTTGATGGAAACATACTGAAGAAGGTGTGAAAGCATATCTTGTAACAAAATACCGTGTAGAAAAGAAAGGGTTCAAAAGTATTGTCGAAAACCTAAAACAACACATTCGGGCAAAAACAGTGAAGATTAAACGCTACACTGAGCGCATATCGCATTTCCATCAAAACAAGCTATTCACAAATAACCTGAAGCAGTTTCTTAAGAGCTTAGGAGGAGACACTGAAGATAACATATCGCCTGAAGCAAAGGAAACCCGCAACGTTTGGAATGCCATCTGGAGGGAAGTATTTTACCACAACCGCAGCGCTGAGTGGATTCGTAGCGTCAGATCCAAACTCATTCACCGAGCTTCAACGCATAACTACCGAAGATGTAGTTACACAAATATCAAAAGGGCCAAACTGAAGTGCGGCGACGCCAGATGGAATCCAGGGCTACTGGCTCAAGTGGTTTAGGTCAACACAGAAAGGAATTGATTTCAAACAGATAATTGCCTACATAGTAGTGCAGTTCCGGAATGGATTGTAGAGGGGAAGACAACATTATTGATGGAAGATCGGTCAAAGGGCAATGAGGTTGGCAATTATAGGATCCATTGCTTGTCTTAACCTATTATGGAGAGAGTTGACAGATATACTAGTAGAGAAGATATGTACGTTTCTTGCGGAAAACATAATTCCAGTAGAACACAAGGTTTGCTGAAAACGATCCAAGGACACCAAGGACAACCTTGTGATAGGCAAGGTAGTAATATAGAACTGCAAACGATACCAAACAACTTGTGCATTACCTAGATTGACTTTAAAAAGGCTTAGATTTTTCTACACTCGTGGATTCTGGAAACACTTGACATGTGTGGAGTAGCTGAGGACGTGCGTGCATTGATCAACGACGGCATGCCTAGATGGAAAACACGTCTCCCCTGCAAAAACCAGCATTTAGGCGAGGTAACGATCAAAAGCGATATCTTCCAGGGAGATTATTATTCACCTGTGTTATTTGTTATAGCCTAGATCACACTTCCTGTAGGTCTACGGAAAGTCAACGCGCACTACGAGCTAAGGAAGAATGGCCCTCTCCGCAACAACGTTCTCTTCATGGGCGATTTAATACTTAGCGACACTGAGCCTGAAATGGTGAGGCGGGTCGAGAATGTACAGATGTGCAGCAGGGATATAGGAGTGGAGTACGGGATCTCAAAGTGTGCGTTGCTCACTTTGAAACGAAGGAAAAGACCAGAATGTAGGATCATAGAACACCCAAATGGAGAACGAATGAGAGACACGGATGATGATGGGTACTAGCCCCTTGGGATCCTGGAACCAGACAATATCCCCTACAGAGAAATGAAAGACAGGCTCAACACTTCATATTTGAAGCGCCTCAAAATTCTATTGAATTCAAAACTCAATGCAAGGAACATTCTGATAGCCTTCAAAATATGTGATGTCGCTGTAGTCCGCTATAGTGCACCCATTCTGAAATGGACACAAGCGGAGATTGACCAATTCCATCGCCTTACCCGTATGACGATAACAATGCATGGTGCTATTCAACCTTAGTGCAAACGTACATAGGCTGTACATAAAGAGGTGTAAAGGTGGACGTGGTCTAATTAGCGTACGGGACTTCATCGACAGTGACAGAAGAAGCATAGCAGAATATTTGGTAAACAGCGAACAGGAACAGCTATAGTATCCTGCTAATGCGTAAGGTGTTACCAACAATGGAGTTGAGAGTGCTAATGGATTCCGTTTACGGATGGCCAGCGAGAGGGAAGAAACACTACTATGCATGGAATTACATGGTCAGTTTCACCATGAAACTAACAAATTAAAATACCAGTAAGCATCATGGAGGTGGCCTTTCAAGAGTGACCTAAAAAAGACAACTGTAAGCCTAATCATCGCTGCCCAGGAAAAAAGAATTGAATACCAACTCGATGAAAAGGGATATGTACCACACACGTACAACAAACCTCTGCAAAATGTGTGGGAAAAGGTCGAAAGCGTGACTCACATTGTTAGTGTTTGTGAAAGTCTTGCACCGAAAGAGTACAAGCGTAGTCACGATCTGGTAGCCAAAAATTTGCACTGGCTATTATGCCGGAAGTGCGGTTATGAATTAACGGGCGTTTGGTATCAACGTACACCGGAAATGGTAATCGACGGCAACAGAAAGGCAAAGTTCCTCTGGGACTTTGACATCCAGACAGACAAGGTGTTAGAGCACCGTAGGCCAACCATAGTAACATGTAGGAGGGACAAACGAGAGTGCCTAATATTCGATGTGGCAGTGCCAGGAGATCAAAATATTATCATGAAAAAAAGAGAAAAGGCCGCCAAATATGGAGACTTCAAAATTGAGATTGCCAAGATATGGTAGCTGCGAGAGTGAAACATAAAGTTTGTCCCTGTTGTCATCGGAGCATTGGGTGCAATACCACCGAACCTGAAGAAGCATCTGCGCATGTTAGAACTACCCTACAATCTTGTTGTCTTGCAAAAATCGACTTTCCCTGGCACTGCACGCATACTGCGCAAAGCACTGTTTGCCTGAGTTCCTTGTTGTGATTTCACAGACAGTACACACAATATCTTCGATCTTCAACTTCACAATATCGGACACTGTGCGTCATTTTCAATAATAATAATAATAATAATAATAATAATAATAATAATAATAATTATAATAATAATAGCACTTTCACCAAATGTATCGATTACCTCATTCGTTTGTACACTCACATTTCTTTCTATCTCTCTCCCACTTCTCTCTTTCTCTTCTCTCTCCCCATCTCTCTTCCTCATTTTCTTCCACTATCTCCTCCCCCTGGCTCTCCCTCTCTCTCGTCCTCCTCTCTCTCTTTCTCTCTCTGCATATCTATATATATATATATATATATATATATACGAATATTCGGAAGATTTCCAAGATGATAGTGGTTCTTCAGGCAACTTCAAGAAATATTCAAGACTGAATGGGAACATGTTCAAGAGTAGTTGTCTTCCACATATCTATTCACTTAATCCTGTATTGCTAAGTTGCAAATCGCGAATATTATCTAAAATCACTTATCCAATGATGTATATATATATATATATATTGCCCAATAGCCGATACCGAAGGAAATATTTTGACAATTATTTTTTTACCTCTTCGAAAGTAATCATAATATCCAGAAGGCGATAGTGAGACATAAAAAAAATATCTAACGCATCTGTATACTTTCATAGTGTATTATTGTATTCGTGTAGCATCTGGTAACCCTATCTTTTGTCAAGTTTTGTCATAGAAGATTAAACCTGTTTTGTTAATGTTTTGTTATCAGTTTTGCTTGTTTCTTCTTCGCGTTACTGCGAACATGAATTCAAAACAAGTACTACTCTTCTTTTGAACTGTAACTGCTGTGTGTATTATTTGGTTTCACGGGGCAATATTTACGCTCGCACGTGTTTGTATGAAGACTTTTCGGTTTGTGTTTTACTGTTGTTGCTCTTTCATCTCTAAATTATATTATTTGATAATATACATCATCAAACCATAAGTAGTCTTCCATGGAGTTTAATTATGTAATTATTTTTACTTTATTTCTTTATTACGTATTCTTTCATACTTAATTTTGTATTTTAATTCTCCCTTCCCTTCATATTTATACAGATCAGTGTGCAGTCTAGTTTAGCTCTTGCTGCTCAGTAACATTTCGGTATACAAGGATTTGATTTTTTAAAATACGAATTTGCTACATTTTCCTTATTATTTTGCACCTGCTAGTTCTATTGTCATGGTTTACAAAACCAAAACAGTGATACGCGATTTTTTTTATATCTTCGTACATTATATATTGTATTTTTAGATTTCTTTAAATTTATTTTGTATACTCTTTCTTTAAATTGTTCTATTTGTATATCTGATGTCTTTTTGGAGGTGGGGAATATAAATTCTGAAATTAGCTACTCTATTGGGAACGATATTCAGTTTTAGAGCAGTGTTATTTCTCCCGAGACATCAGACATGAATTTGGTTGTAATCTTGATGTTTAGATGCAATGTTACAGTCAGTAATCAATTTGTGTCAAAACATATTCCTGACATATCCATTTATGACTTGTCTGTTTATTTGCAGGAGCTTGTGAGCCATTGGATAGAAGATTATTTCTCCGTAAGATGCGCATTGTCCACATTCCATTTTTCGCATCATATTCAATGTACGCATTCCTCATTTAAACACAGTCGTCCGATTGTTTCTCATTATTTTTTCTGTTCCCGTTATGGTGTTATTGGGCTGATGAGGAGGCTTTCATCAACTTTTGCAGGGATTCCAAGGATTATAATATAAAGAGAGGAATAAACCACACCTCAGATTGTTAAAAAAAGAAATAGTGTATAAGTATATCACTTTATACCTAAACTGGTGAACGTGATATGCTTACAATGAAATGTATTTTTCTAAAATTAACTAAGGGTCAAATGGTGGGTTTATCAATGAATGATTAATTGCTTCACATAAACAATACTTTCACTTGCAAATCCTGGGTTGAACTGTGGTTAAATGCAGTGTTACATTGATAAGGTGTCTCCAATTGTATTACTTAAAATGCTTGCTTTTCATTCTTGCTTTTAATTCAGAACCACGTGATTGAAAGCCGAACACAAATTTAAAGAACTTTAATAATTCAAATATAGTTATAATAAGGAAAGTATTAGGAAACATTCTAAATTACAGGAAATCAACTAACATTTAGTTACGATCATAAACGAGACCTATAAATAAGCTGGTGAAAAACATAAAAAAATTAATTTGGATATATGGGCTAGAGAATAATAGGCATAAGTGATGAAGAGCCACCGCATGTAAAAGAAAATCAAAAAGCGAAAGTGAACCAAATTAAAATTGATTAGAGTCAGTGGTAAATAGATCATAATTGGTCTTGGTACATGATAGGTATTTCATGTGCGTAATGAAAGGCCTTAAATGAGTTCGTCTAATGTACTCTAAATTAATTGTATTATTAAACGTCCTCCCATTATAGTAATGATAATTACGTACAAAGCTTAAATGCCGATATTTTTACGGGCAACACATTTATTATATTACTACAGAATTCATACCGACAAAACTTTTGGCTTACTACCTTTTCAACATTTAAAGAAGTTGGACAAGAGATAACAAAAGCTGAATAGACTACACCGTTCTGATGACGTCTGACTTAACGAAGTCTACCCATAATGATCTCTTTCCTATAGAGTTCTGATTATAGTTTGTTCTAAGCATGAAAAAAGGTTTTGAAATATGAATTTCGAAAATTCTAAAACTATTTTTAATATAGAATTACTTACGAATGCCTACTAGATTTACTTTTCTTTTCCCAGCTAAAGTACAATTAATCCAGAATTGATTGTGTATAGCATTCAGTACATCAATATTTACATTTTCCTAATGAATGGCTTTGACACATTTGAGTTACTTCCCTTAACTGAATTCATTTAAAAAGGTTAAGTGAATGATACCGACCCTCATCTTCAAATAACATTGTTCTTCTCTTTCTGAGGAATTTCAAAGATGAAGTCTACTTTAGCGGTATATTAACGGAGAACCTAAATACACATAGCTATTTTATCTGGCGTTCTACAAATTTTGCCCTAAAAATTCATCATCATCATCATCATCATCATCATCATCATCATCATCATCATCATCATCATCATTATTATCATTTGGCCTGCGGGCTGGGGGAATTGCTAGAGTATCAGGAAAATGCCTTTGAAATATTGGTTACTTCTCTTTATATTCTTAGTTCAAATTTAAACGTATTCAAGTGTACATTCCGTCTTTCTGGAATCGTTAAACAAATGTACCAACCAAACACAAGAATGGTATTGAATAACCACCTACCCTCAACATTTATTGCTTAGTGTTTATATTAGAAAAAATTAATATAATTAAATTTATAAATCTGATAGCTTTACGAAATTATTTATATAAATGTTTAGGTTTAAAATTTAGTTTTAATTAAAACAATTTGTCTTATACGAACGAGAATATGAAGGCGAATGTATTAATAATGAATTCTATGAGATAAGTAAGCTACCATAAAATATATCTCGACGGATTTCATATAGAAAACTCATTTAATAACGAGCGATTAGCCTTCGTAAATGACGCATGGTGTGTGAAATTTCTGCACGAAATAATCTAATTTACAGATATATAGAAACATTTTTTAATGACAAATCTATTACAATATTACCGATAATATAAAACTGACAGCAGCAATGTGATTATATATTAATTATGAATTAGTACAATGAGTAATCTAATAATACACAGAAAAATCATTGTTACAAATAAATTGATTTTCTTACATCATAGTATAAATTTAAGAGGGAATGAAGCGCAGCTTAAAATTTTCAAGCATTAATTACTTTCTCTTCTTGTCTCAAATTCTGTCTTTTCTATATTTCACCCTCAAACCCATGTCTTTGTATATATGTATAGAGATGAATTTATGCATGCATACGTGTATATGTAGGTATGAATGAATATGCATACATAGAAGAATATATATATATATATGTTTATGTGCGTTTAAGTGCCGCACGCGTGTATGTGAGTGTGTGTGTATGTGTGGCTGTACATACGCGTGTACTCATAATACATAAACATGCTCCCATACAAAAGAGAGTGAGAGAGAAGGAGAGGGAGATAGAGAGATAGAACTAGAGCGATGTGATATAGATAGCGTTGTTATTTTGTATTTATACGAAAAAAAGTAAAACATATGATAACTATTTTATAGATCAGTACCCTGCACTTTAGAGTATATTTACATACTACTAGCAGACGTACCCGGCGTTGCTCGGGTAAATTGTTGAACATTGCAATAACTCCGACAAAAAAGCTTGAATACGGTCAATAAGTTTGAAGCAAATCGGTGGAAAATTGCAAATGATTTGAGGGGGAAAAAGTGGTAAAATATCTGTTTTACGCGGTTCTTCCCTATTACACAGTTGAACTTTGAAACCATTTTGTACTTAAAATATGCCCGTAAACATGACCAATTTGTGTGAAGTTTGAAGAAAATCGTTGGAAAATTGTGGAGTAAGAGGGGGAAAAGTAGAAAAAATACCTGTCATACGCTGTTTTCCCCTTTTACGCGGTTGAACTTTGAAATGATTTTGTGCTTAAAACCTACCCGTAATCATGACTAATGTGTGAGTGAAGTTTGAAAAGAATCGGTTTAGCGGTTTTGGCACTAGAAGGTAACATACAGACAAACACACATTCTTTGTTTTAATATATTAGATAATATACTAAACCTCTATCAGTTTTAATAAAGTATTTCACTATAAAAATATATTAACATAGTGCATTTATTCCCCATACCCTCGGGGAAATAAATATTGTGATCAGTAAGCTTAAATTCAAATATTATAAAGAGAGGAACTGGTTGTTAATTATTTTTTTTTTTAACAGACTAGTAATGTCTATAAATCGTCCTAACTGATTAAAATGCGTCACATATGCCACATAGTTTCGTCGGTTCACTTAAACACTTGAAAATACCGGGTTCTGAAGTAGTGTCTCGGGAAAGAGTTTAAAAGATACCGTTTGCTAATGATAGTACGACACATATCAACTGGTCCGGATGCTCTGTATCTGTCCAGGAATGTTTTGATATAGTATGTAAAGACAATATTTAAACATATGTCGGTAATTGGAGTGTTTGATATCGAATTATAACAATTCTCTATACATAGATTACATCATTGGAATGGCATGTGGTAGCGTACAATTTCAATCGTTTTCATTTGTTTTATTTGTAAAGAGTTATACTTCTCAGAGTAAGTTTTGAAACAAGAACGCTTACATATACAATGCAGAATAAAATAAAATAGTAACAATTGACACTATGCTAAACGAAAATGCTATTAGAGCATCATCGATTATATAGTATGATATGAACGTATTCATCTATCTATTTATTTGCCTATATGTCTCTCTCCCTATATCTATCTATCTATATATATGTACATATATATATATATGAAATTGAATAAGGGATTCAATTCAATTCATGGAAAACACTCACCAAGGCACAATAGGATACCAGATAGTAAATATCAGTTTAAATAGAATTAAGGTAACTTACTTGGAAAAAATTTAGTTCATAAGTTTTGTAATATCCGAATACGATGACTTCTGGAGCAAATATTATAGCGGTGGAGGGACGATTAAGGTTTACAACTTAATAGATGAAAAATATATATAAATTCGCACAATAACTTTAGGTTAGTCAAAATATCTGAAAAGTTCAAAACCTAACTTTTTGAAATGAAAAATAAACTGTTAAGGTTAGATTATAAATAGTGTTACACGATACAATACATCAAGATTAAAATAAGTATAATAGTGTTTAGTAAATATAATACGTACGTTTCCATATCCGGTGTTTTCCTCCCTTCCCCCTTTTAATTCCTTTTTCCTTAGCTTTGTGTTTTGAGTGGTTTATGTTTTGGTGACGACAGCAGTTGCTGTGATTTTTTTTGTGTGTTTTCGTATCGGTTTCGATTCCTGGTCTCCGAGATAGCTGGTTACTTGGGCTTATTGGTTGTTTTTTGTGGGGGAATTGTGTTTATTCTTTCTGTTGTGTTATTTAGTTGAGGTATATATTTTTTAATAAACATGCTTTCGTTATTTAGCCGAAGGGGTTGAAGTGTTTTCAGTGCTTTGGTAAAGGGGGAAAATCTGGTATTTCAGACTGGTTGTGGGGTCCCAAATATGCTGTATGTGTACGGTTAGTCTGTCCCTCAAAGTCAGGCTTGTTGCCCTATATAATCCCCGCCGCACCCGTTACACATGTTAACGTAAATTAGGTTCTTTGATGCACAGGTGAAATGGTTCTTAATGGTGAATATTTCACCTGATTTAAATTCAAATGTTGAACCTTTTCTGAGTTTCACGCAGATGCTGCAGTTGTGGCGGCCGCACCTTTTTACTAATCGGATTGTGTTTATGGTGGGTAATTTGGCGCTGAAGAGTAACCTTTTTAGAGATTTGGGCTGTCTCTTACTGTTGATGATCTTATGTGTTTCGATTGTTTTTTTTTCATTCGTAAGTCGTTTAGTAGAAGATGTATATTGTGATCCACTGAAATTTTCTAAAGTTTCTAAAGACATTTTAACCTGGGTTTTTGTTTTTTGTTTTACCTTTTTCCCAAAATACTTCACAGAATGGACATTCTTGAACTCTCGGAGAAGAATATAACCTGTTCTTCTTAAGAAGTGTTTACCATTATTCTTACCTATGTAAAAATCATAATTTATTTTTGCTATTGAAAAACATCACACTGTAGAAATCGATTTAGCATCTGAATAAATCC
>JAOPUL010437106.1:0-11437 GCA_027564515.1 Octopus rubescens | reverse complement strand
GTGTCCTTGTGTCTGTGTTTGTCCCCCACCACTGCTTGACAACCGGTGTTGGTTAGTTTACGTCCCCGTAACTTAGTAGTTCAGCAAAACAGATTGATAGAATAAGTACCAGCCTTGAAATAATAAGTACTGAGATCGATTAATTCAACTAAAAATTCAAGGTGGTGCCCCAGCATGGCCGCAATCTGATGACTGAAACAAGTAAAAGATAAAAGATATATTATACCATGTAACATTCATGTTATATTTTTAATGAGTTTACATATTTGAGCATTCATTTATTTTTATTAATAGTTTTTTCACTATTTTCTTTTACTTACATGTTTATTCCACCACCCACCCATAGTTCTTGACATCATTTGTAAATTAGTTTCCTTGTCTACTAATTTTATATATAAGCAATATTTTCAAATGAAAATCTTATTTCACTATAGTACACATACACACAGGTTTACAGATGGAGAGAGAGTTGAAGAACAACTAAGGTGTGGTATTCACCAAGTAGTGTTCAGATAAATTAAAGCTTAAATTCCAACTACTTCATCCAGCTCTGGTATAAGAAATCAGCTACAAGAATAATGTTTGTTGAGCAGATATGGTAATAAACGAGACAAGTAAACAATAGTAGGTGTAAATAGTCTATTTACATGGAATACAAATAAACAAAAGGAATGATGTAATAGCCCTCTTATCTTTACAGCTGTTTCGGATAAACCATGAAACATGTAAAACAGTCCCATAATATCATAGGTGTACAGAATAACAAAAATGTTTATAGATCTGTGAGGTGAAATCATGTTATCCTCATAAGATTCTGGCTATAAAACACATAGGTGTTATTCCATTCACCTATGATACTATGGAACTTAATCACGTGGTTATGGCACCAGTCATGGTTCAAGCAAAACAGCTCTACAGATAACACTATAACATCATTCCCTTTGTTTATTTGTATTCCATATAATTACATTCATTATGCCAACTTTTGTTTATCTTCCTTTTTTTACACACTCACACACACACACACACACACACACACACACACACACACACACACACACACACACAATGTCTGCTTCTCCATGCAAGCATGAATTTGCATGAAGATGTATTTGAAGCAGGATATTTTTATGTTCCTCTTTTTTGCAAAGCCTTACCTATTTTTCAAGTAAGGAATCTTTTACTTCACAGGTCTTTGAAAACCCAGAACAGCCTATCATAATGTCAACAAGGAATGTAAACATTGTTCATTGTTTTGCCATGAGATGTCAACATTCACATATATGCACACATATGATGAGCTTCCTATAGTTTCCATCTCCCAAATGTACAGAATGATTTGAAGAGGAAATCAGACATTATAAGATGGGATGCTACTTGGATGAAATGCATTTACTAATAAAAGTGTGTTTGAGTATTTATATATCAGCCAATTGCTATATGGATGAACAGAAAATAAGTTAGGGATAATGATAAAGATTAGATTAAGGTTATACTATAACTTTTATAGAAATTATGTGTGGGAATTGGTAAACAAGACTAAGAAGATTTATATTAAAAAAAAAGTCGAGGATGCATGATGAAATCCTCATCACTTAACATCCGTTCTCCTTGCTGGCATGGGTTGGACAGTATAGCAAATGTGAGGGCTACACCAGGCACCAATTGTCTGTTTTGGTATGGTTTCTATGGCTAGATGCCCTTCCTAATGGCAACCACTTTACAGAGTGGCATTAGGAAGGGCATCCAGCCATAGTATATAACAAATGTGTAAAATTTTACATGGTTCAAGTAGCAAAAATGTATCAGAAAACAAGTTAGGAGAAGACTAATGATATGGCTGAGACAAGAGATACAAAAGATACACCCATAGAATAGGCACCACTTTATAGATAAGTGAAAAGCACAAATTAAAACTTATATTAATCCTTTTTGATAATAAGCCACCTGAGACTTTAGTTCTATGATACAAATTACCTGCTTTAAAGTGTCCTAAATTAAAACCTTCCACCAAAATTTCATGTTAATTTATGTTCCAAGTCCCAGCTTAATAACGACAAAGCTTATTTTTCTAAATTCTTTATTATTTTCAAAATTAATTGAAATAAAAGCAGCATATTTTAACAGAAATATGTGAGCAAATGGGTTAAAAAGGGCATTGTACAAATAATGAGAGCTATGAACAAATACATAAACATGAAGTAATTTCTTTAGATATAAAAAGAATTAAAAGAAGTAAAAAAAACAAATCAATAATATTCAAAGACAATAGATTGGCTTTAACTAGCAGGAAAAGGAATAATTAGTAATACTGAGGAAAATAAATGACCAACAGAAATGGGGAAAATACAAATACAAGCTGAAATATACTTACATACATACATATATATATACACATTCACATACACACAAACGCATGTCTTAATCATGTGTGTAGCCTGCTTGAGGGAACAAGAGACATTAGAACAGAAATGACAAAGATTGGAATCTCAAGCCAATAAATAATCCCATTTCAGGAAACATGAGACACCATAGCAGAAATGATGGAGGTTGCAGTCTCAAGTCAATAGAAAAGCCTGCTTAACCCTTTAGCATTTAAACCGGCCATATCCGGCCGAAATATTCTACCTGTTTTATGTTCAAACCAGCTAAATCTGGCCTCTCACACCTACCCTACAATGTCATTATAAAAATAAACAAATATAGGTGTAGGCGTGGCTGTGTGGTAAGAAGCTTGCTTCCCAACCATATGGATCCACTCACAGAGTGGATTTGCTAGACGGAAACTGAAAGAAGCCCATCGTATATATATATATATATATATGTATATATCTATGTATATATCTATGTGTGTGTGTCTCCTTGTGTCTGTGTTTGCCCTCCACCGCCGCTTGACAACCGGTGTTGGTTAGTTTATGTCCCCGTAACATAGCAGTTCGGCAAAAGAGATCGATAGAATAAGTACCAGGCTTGAAGAAAGTAAGTGCTGGGGTCGATTCATTCAACTAAAAATTCAAGGCAGTGCCCCAGCATGGCCGCAGTCTGATGACTGAAACAAGTAAAAGGTAAAAGATAAAAAACACATTGTCAAAATCTCAAAGCCACAAGATAATGCATGATTAATTCAAAATAATATGACTAAGTATTTGACAGAGTAATCTGAATGCTAAAGGGTTAAGAGAACTGGTGTAAACAGAACAACTTCAAAGTAACCCAACCAGAAATGCTCTCTCCAGAGAACAGGAAACATCAGAGCCACAACCAGTCAGGCTGGAATGTAGACCGTTTCCTCGTGAAGAGAGGCGACTAGCATCCTTTAATTGCGATCTGACACATGGGCATTATGATAGATGCCTTATGAATACATTTGAGTACAGTACAGACCGGGGCAAAGGCCAGGTGACCGCTAATATATAGATATATATATATATATATCCCATATAATAAAACATTAAGTGTGTCCCATCAGTCACGCTAGGGAAAGAAGAGTAAAACAACAAATGGAGTGGGGTGGGGGTAATAGTCAGAGACGCAGGCGAACTAAGAAGATGGGTAAACAACAAACGGAGTGGGAGTGAGTGATAGAAAAAGTAAAACGACAAATGGAGTGGGTCTTTATTTAGCTTCTCCTGTGTTTAGTCATGGGCAGCTCTATGTTGCTTTAAGCAGGACAAAAAGCAAGAACAATCTTAATACTCTTGTGGAAAACAATGGAAAATAGGGAAACCTTTATGGAAATCCCCATTTTACTATCATCATCATCATCCTTTAACGTCCGTTTTCCATGCTGTCATGGGTTGGATGATTTGACTGGAGCTGGCAAGCTGGGGCAGGGGGATGCACCATGTTCCAGTGTAATTTGGCTTGGTTTCTATGGCTAGATGCCCTTCCTAACACCAATGGATATTGTAATAAATAGGCAGGCCACGCTACTAAAAAAATTCAAAGTATTTTTTCATTAGGCATGCCATTCAGAAAGTTTTGCAGGCCACATTTTGCCAATGTCAGCTCTACATTATCACTCAACCTGATAGAAATCACAGCTAAATCTCCCTGAAATTATACCTAATCATTTTAAAAAAAGGAAACATCAGCTAATGTGATCTCAATTCACTGTGCCTAGAAAATGTTGAGATGATCACAACTGGAATATTTTTGATCATAGGTTGTTTGGTCAGGACTGACCTTGGGTTAAACAACAACAACAAGTATAGATCTCTCTGAATTGAGATATCTAGGGAGTTGTGTGCCTGTTGACAAGGTTGGATCTTTGAATTACTGGTACAGTTCATCATAAGTGGCTGAGTATTCCACAAACATTTGTATCTTAAACCCTAGGACTCATAGAGGTGGTTACTTGGTTTCCATGGCATATAAGTAACCAGGATCACAACATTCCCCCTGAATGGAACACCAAGGTTTCTCATTTACAGCTGAGGGGACTAGAGCAACATGAAAGGAAGTGTTTCACTCAAGAACATAACCCATTGCCTAATCCAGGAAATGAAACTACAATCTTGGGATTATGAGTGCTACACTTAACCACCAAGCAGCAGACTCAAGTGTGATACAATCTGTTTAACCCTTTCACTACTGTATTCAACTTTAGTCGGCAAAAAGATTTCATTCCAGTCAAGTTAGGTTCTTGGTTCCCTATAAATCATAGCAATACATAAAGAGAATAAAGGCTACAAATAACAAATAGGTGATACTATAGAGCGTGTAACTTTAAAATAATGATGGGAACCAATTGACATAATATGGCAGTGAAAGGGTTAAAGCTGGCCCTTTGAATTACAGATAACAAAAAGAAATGTAAATTTACTCAACAGGCTTCACAGAGTTTCCATCTTTCTAATTTTACTTCCAAGGCTTGGGTCAACTGGAGGCTATGGAGGGGGAAGCTGAGGTGCTTGACCTCATGATTGTAATGAAAACTTCCTAATTGTTCAGCTATGTTTGCACCCTTGCTATAAATAGAACAATGTTAGGAAGGAAGGATGAATAACCAAAGAGAGAGAGGGGGGAAGGAGAAAGAGAGAAGGAAGGAGAGAAAGTGACAGAGAGAGAGACAGAGAAAGAAAGAGGGAAACAGAGAGAGAATGAGAAAGAAAGGACAAGAGAGAGAATAGAATCTAGAAGATGATTCCATCATTCTGTATTTAGTTATTCTACAACAGCTGAGGACAGACAGACACACACACACAAGACAAATGACATGCATGACATATGCTCAAAAACTGGGGGAAGCTGGAATATTATATATATGCCACTTTTTGACCCTTTTCGTTCAGTTTAATATCCTGTTTGAGATCTGTGGTTTACCGGAACTGGTAGAATGCTTTCTGTTATTTTACTTATTTCCCACAATGGTTGTTGAACTCTTATTTTCTTCCCTGTCAGATATTTTAATTATTATTAGAATTTTTATTAAGACAGCAAGCTGGCAGATTTGTTACCATGCCAGATGAAATGCTTAGCGGCACTTCTGGCTCTTGACTTTCGATGTTCAAATTCCGCTGAGGCTGACTTTGTCTTTCATCCTATCAAGGTCGATGAAATGAAGTACTAGTTGGGCACTAGGGGTCGATGTAATTGACTCATCCCCTTCCCCAAAATTCCAGGCCTTGTGCCTATAGTAAAAAGGATTATTATTATAGGTTTTAAATTTGCTTTAATTTATACTAGTTGCACCCTAGTCTCAACCAGAGATGTCAATGGACAACAAGGTTTTGCATCTAAAGATGCTAACAGGTGAGGTGCCATGCAATTGAAAACACTGATGAATGTGGGAGAAGAAGAAAAAAGAGAATGAGAACGGTTGCATTGACATAGTGAGGAATTTATGTAGAATCTGTGAAGTACCCATAATTATGATCTTTTGTAATTCACTTATTTTGGGGCAGCCAGAGATTTGGTCTACATACTTGTTTGCTCTTCTTGATATTCCAAGTGCGCCAATAATGGTTTCAGATTTAGGCACAAGACTAGCCATTTCGGGGGAGAGGTTTAGTCAATTACATTGACATCAGTGTTAAACTGGTATTTATTATATCGACCCCGGAAGGATGAAAGGCAAAGTCGACCCCGGCGGAATTTGAACTCAGAACATAGAGATGGACTAACTGCCGCTAAGCATTTTGCCCGGCATGATAACAATTCTGCCAGCTCGCCACCTTGAAGTGCTCCAATAATAATAGGTAATGTTACTTTGAGATGCTAGATTCTTCTGATTTCAATCTCCAGGTTCTTATATTTTCTCAATTTCTCAAACATTTTCAAAGATGTGTTTTTGTTAGCAAATCAAAAGACATGTCTTTTCAACATGATTTTTTCACAATGATATTTGGTCGGTTAACCTGTATTTCCTGATCAATCTGAACACTGAAATTTCAAAGGATGGTAACCTCAGCATTCTGGGCAACTTGTGGTGATTTCTATTCCCATCAATTATTTTTGTGAGGGTGAATATATGTGTAGCATATTGACCAGTGTATGTATTGAGCTGCCATGTCATGTCTTTACAAGTATTCTGTTGGTGCCAGTCAGCCGAGATGGACCAGTTTATAACATTGAAGCTGTATGTAATTACAAGCATGGCCTCCATTTTGTTTCTGACATTCAACCCGGTTTTCAGACTAACTCTTACTCTTTCATAGCACTCCTTCCTTATCTTTTCTCTCATAAGTGAGTGTTTAATCCTGTCTCCTTCACATGCTCCTAGATACTTATAGCTACCCTCAGGTTCTAATCTCAGTGTCTCTATCTAGGGTGAGGTTGCATATGTTTGATATTTTCCCTTGGTAAGCTCAAATTTCATTTTGATGTAATCACTAAATTGTTGGTGACTGTGTGTAAGAGTGCTTTCAGTTATTGATCCATTTTCGCAAACAGTTTCAAGTCATCAATATAGAAGAGATGATTAACTATTTTTCCATACACTCTGTATCCATAATTTGTTTCATTTAGGACGAAACAGTGCTAAGCAGAATAACAAAGGAGATAATGAAACTTCTCAAAAGATTCTTGTCCAGAGTTTATATTTGTAGTGTTTGTGTTGAGAATTAAGGTCTTTATTCAGAGCTTCATGGCATGAGATATAAAATCCTGATTACTAGTGAAATTTTAAACATCTGCAGGCATTTCCTCTATCCAGCTGTGAGGAAAACTATCAAAGACCTTCTTGTAGTCTATCCAGGCCACTGAGAGTTGTTTTTTCCTGTTGAGACAATCTTCAAGTAGCATTTTGTTAATTAACAGTGGATCCCTGCATCCATAACACCTATATTTACAACCTCTTTGTTGATCAGGGAAAAGGATCTTGTACATTGTTGTAAGGCATGTTATGGGTCTGCAGTCCTTAGGGTTTTTGTTTCATCGTTTTGGGGGAGCAAAAAAGTGATACTATTTGCCAGCCATTCTGGAGCCATTTGTGATTCCTTCATAACTATGTTGTAACAGCAAGTTAGCTTTTTGTACAAATTAGTAAACACATTAAGCCAATAGTATGAGATTTTATCCATGCCAGGTGTCTTCCATTTACTGGACTTTTTCAACATAAGTCTGACATCTATACTGATCTCTTCCTATATTTGCTCTTGAATAAGCTTAGTGTCATAACTGTGATGATCCATTAATCCATGGGGCTTATACTCCTTATACTCCTTTTCATCTGCTCAAACTTTACTTCAGAATTCAAGTATTTTATGCCCTGAGGGAGGGACTTCTACTTTGATAGTGCTGTTTCCAATGTGTCTATAGAATTTCTTTAGGTTATTTTAAAACATTCTATTACCTTTGAAGAACCTGGATTGTATTTTGAAGTGGTGTATTGTATGCAGCTTTGGCCTGCACGTTTTGCATTATCTTCTTCATTACTTCAGCAAATTGGTGTTCTGACATTAATTCATATTTTCTTATTATCTTTCCCTTCTTAGATTGCTTTATATTATGACTATTGCTTAGGGTTTTTCAGTGTTTCTATATCAAACTGGAAAGCATCAATTTGTTTCTTGATTTTTCTCTTGCCATGGTGTTTACTTCTTCCTGTAAAGAGTTTTCTTCTAAGACTGTTTGACTCTGACAAACTTTTTGTCTATTAATTTACAAGTTGTTTTTGCTAGTTTGTTTCTCAAATCTGATTTTGCATTTTCTTTTATTTGCTCAATTTCAATATCGGTCAACAATTTCTCTCTTATGATATTTCTTCAAACATCCACAAGTTTGTTATTGTTTATGTTCAATCTTATGTAAGGATTCTTTTCTCTCCAAATTCGGTATATTTTTTTGTTCAGTGTTTGAAATTTCTGATGGAAAATACATAGAAGTGTAATAAGTCTCAATAAATAACCTGTTTATCGTCTTCCTTGGACCATTTCTGTCTCTTGATTTCATTAGCTGCTGCTGTTGTTGTTGGGCATGGAGATTTCTTCAGAAGGATTTGTCTTGTTAGACCTCCAGCCTCATATTGCTGGGAAGGTTTAAACCAGTAGCAAACATTTTGCCCCCTAATTGGTTTTTCTCAGAGTGACAAAGCCCTTCTTCTCCCAGGCAATGATCAATCTGATATAGATTCTGCTTTGTTGCCATTAAGGCATGAGGGGTTTTGGGGTAAGGTTCCACGGAGACTGGTGTTTTTGATGTGACACCATCTCTAGTTTAGGTTGTTTTATTGTGGTTCAAAGAAGCCTGTTTACATTTAGTTGAGGCAAGCTACCCCACACTGATCCAGTAAGAAGCCCCAAGGGGGTTTTATATTAGACTTCCTGTGTCAAAAACATGTTACCTTCACCATGACTTTATCCAACACAAAGTGAGTCCCATCTACTTCTATTATTACCTCCCACTGAAAGAGAGAGAGAGAGAGAGAGAAATACCCTCCTCACAGAGTATGCTCTGCAGGGTTGCCAGTTTAGTTACTGACAGCTTGACTTTGTGGATATTAACCAAAATTCAATCATACAGATGTGATTTGATTTCATGTCTTTGGTCATGGTGGCAGGGGAGGGGCAAATGTCATGTGCCCAAATAAATTAGGTACAGGAGAGATGTAGTGAAGAAGAGGGGTACAGGAAAATAAAAAAGAAAGAGAAAGAAATGGAGAAAAGAGAAGGTGTGCCTCACTGTGTTACCTGAGCATTGCTTTTTTCCCCTTGTTTTCACATTCTTTTCAAAAGGATCCTCATTTGCTGCAAATTTTGCCAACAACTCAAACTGTTCTACACCAACAGCATGACCAAGAGTGCATCAGAACCAACATTGCCTTTGTGCTGGTCAACTGGCTTGCCACTGGCTGAAGAATTTTCTGGCCAGACATAGTTACATAAGCCACAGTTTACTCACGATATTTGAGGCAAGCCAACGTAAAGAGAAAGCCATATGAAAATCAACCTTGTCGGCCATCAGCGGCACCAACATAAATGACAAACTACAAAAGAAGAAATAAATACTTGGAAACAAGGAATCACTGTCATTTGTAACAATTAGGCAGGTAAAGATCTACCTTGTAAAAAATTAAAGAGAACTTATGTGTACACTGTTTTGTTGTAGTAGTAGTAGTATTTTCTCTTTAGTCAGAATTCTGTGTGTACGTGCATGTGTGTGCATGAGTGAGTGGAGTAGAAAGTGAAGAGTAAGTTAAAAAAACAGAATGTGGTGAGAATGAAGAGAGGAAATCATATCAGAGAATTATTTAAACAAGCGGTGACGTGGTGGTGGTGGTGGTGGTGGTGGTAGAATTTAAGGATGGTCCATGGGAACTGTGATGTTTAGATGTTTGTTTTGTAAGGCAATGTGTTTTGTTTATTGTAATGTTGTAAGTGGGGAGAGAGGAGGGAGAGAGAGAGGACTAGATAATATTGCACTGAGTGATCTCTGTTCAAAATGGACAAATAAATTTGGATGATGTGTCATTAATTTGGATGTTTGGAAACAATTTCTAATACTGATTTCACTAAAGGATTTTGGGGAAGAAACCTTTAGTGAAGAAATTGTATTCATTTAAAAATTCAACGAGAATTCATTATATCAGGTTGTCCGGAAAGTTCTTAGCATTTTTTAAGCGCAATAAAGGATAAGAAATTTTAAACATACTCTTATCTTTATTCATGAAAGTAATTTCCATTGTTTTCTATGACTTTAGTCCACCTAGCAGGCAATTTAAATATTCTGCTTTGGAAGCTGTTTTGGAGGATCCTCATGCAAACTACAGGATCTTTTTCTCACTATATTATCATAAACAATCCATTTTTCATCTCCAGTTACCAGTTGCTTCAGGAAAGGCTTATTTTCATTGCGTTTCAGAAGCATATCACAAATGGAACACCGGTCCATGCAGTTTTGTTCTGACAGTTTGAGGCATCCAAACATCATAGCAAGAAGCATATCCAATCTTCACTAAGTGTTCGTGAACGGTACTTTGGGACTTTGGGAAACTTCCAACTTCTCTGCAAGTTCTCTAGTCGTAATATTCGAATTTTCTTCAATGGTTACCTTCAAAATATCGTCTTCCAAGCTAAACTCACCACGTCTAAATTTTGCAAACCATCTTCGAATAGTTGATTCACCTACATCTTCACCATAAACTCCACAAATGATTTTACACGTTTCCACAGCATTTTCATCGTTTTTGAAGAAGAAAAGCATTACGTGGCGAATATACAACTTTTGGTTTTCCATTTCAAATGGCAATTAGAGCTAAAAGGAGTAAAATAAATGCAGATTTTTAACGTGGAACTTAGCTGATAGGCTTCAATACTGCAAGCAATTCTGAAATATATGTCATACTAAGATAAGGATTGTTGCATGAAGGGCTTAAAGATACAAATCTTGAAATCGCTCAGAACTTTCCAGGCAACCTGATAACTCATTTGGAAACAGGTAAGGATTGGTGACCAAAAGGATATCCGGTAGTAGAAAATTTGCCTCAACAAATTTTTACCTACCCATGCAGACCGACAGACAGATAGCTTACTCTTAGTCTCACTGAAAAGGTCTAATAAGAACAAAGCATGTCTGTTACTTTCAGCATTTAGCTTTCAAGACAACATCAATTCCTATCTGTATTGTTTAAATTTTCCAAAACTTTCAGTTGGCAGAGTTATCTCCCTTATGTTAGATTTTTTTTTTTTTTAACACCCCTAGAGACAGTTCTATCCATTAATTGTATAAATATCAGTCAATCAAAGTGTTTCATATTACATATGTGAGGACCTATAATATTTGTAATTTTTACACAGAGTTCTCCTGGGGTATTTTTCCTGTTATATTATTAATTACAACAGCCCTGAAAACTAATGAATAAAATAGCTAAAAGAGTTTGCATATTAAATACTGCATGAAGGCCATGTAAAAACTGGTATCTGAAAGTTATGGAATCTATCACTGTATTAAGTATTGAAATTAATACCTAGTAGGCGCGGCGTGGCTGTGTGGTAAG
>JAOPUL010435777.1:0-11442 GCA_027564515.1 Octopus rubescens | reverse complement strand
TAATATATATTTAATATATATATATATACATTTATCAAATATTAACAACCACTTATACTTAACGCATACGCCTTGAGTATTTGCCGGAGGGCTTGCAAATAGCTTGGTGGAGAATAAAATCTCTGAAATCGCCGGGTAATAAAATATCTTAGAATCATGGAGAGGCAGGATATCTAACCATCAACGCTATCTAGAAGTAATGGACATCGATGATTCGCTATTTTTTTGGCTTATCAACATCACGTATCCAATAGGATCGGAGGCGAATCATCCCGTCAGTCTACGACGTATATGCTCAAGCCCGGACAATGCAAACCTAAGAATAAAATCAAACTTGAACTGGAAGCAACTCGAGAGTAATATATATTAACAACCTCATATACTTAACGTATATGCTTTGTGTATTTGCCGGCAAATACATAAACGTCGATTTGATGGAGAGAGTGAGTTAATGTAGAGAACATACATTTGATCACTATAAACAAATCAGGTCATTCGGCTAAAGCTGAACACTCTTACCTCGTCTTCGAAAGGTCAGTCCATTACACGCACACACACAGAAAAATGTATATTCTATTAAAGTAAAACCTGGTGAGATTTGAATGCACGACGTTAAGGGATGTGCCTAAATATTGTAGCAGTCTATCATGTCTGCCAATCATCACTGAATGATTATTGAGCAATTGAAATAAGTTTTCATTACGTACGGACAAAATTCTTCAAAGTATCCTGCTGTATTATCTTTAGTTAGACCATTCATGAATAGGGATTGTAATTCCTCGGCTTTCCTTTTTATATCTTTTGGTATAGTCTTGTCATTGCTGAAACAGCTTACATCAGAAAGTAAATCTGAAACAGATTAAAACAAAACGAGCTCTAAATAATATTTTACAACAGTTCCTTAAGTTCATGTATGTGTAAATGTATTTATACGTCCCCGTATTTAGGAAATAATTTATTTTGTTAGTACGGATCAACGAAAACGTAAACCAATTTGCTGGTGATTCAGCTATTAGTGAAAAAGATGAATAGTTTTCAAATAGCATGTGAAATAATCTCCCAGTATCTGTACTCTTAGTTAGGCTAAACTTGCAGATTTGAAAGTCAGCAAAAGTTGATATCGAATGATATAGAAATCGCTCGTGTATTGATAACGACGTGAGACACGTCGCAGTTGCCGATTCAGAGGAAGTCATTGCAGAAATGTACCGAGTCATGTTTAGTGAATTAGTGAAGTGGTGGGGTGCAATTTCTGTTTCCATCAGGTTTTTATTTACGATGAGACTATCCATTTTTGGGAAACAAAATGGCCTTGGGGGAATCTACATCACACAGGAGGAGATCACAGTGTCTACATATAACCGACTTTTCAGCACTAATGCCTCAAATAATTTGAAGTTGAAACTATTCCTGAAGCATTTCAGTGCCTTTTAAATCTGAAGCTCTGGCCGCCAAACACTCTGCCGTTCCCTGCCAGAGTGGAAAATATGTGCTCCACCCATCCTATTTAGGAAGGAGGATGGTACACATAGCAGGGACTCCACCAGATGTAAATCTCTGGTGGAATTTAGCGTGCGTGATATTGGAAGGGAGTAACAGCCTCCTGGATGTGAAAAGGACGCGACGAGAAAATTAGTCTGGGACCAGTGTCGAGGTGCTGCTCCACATTAAACCAGATGCGATCCATTAGATCTCAGACTCATTCTACTTCCAGGATGGTAAGAGCTACACGTTATGGTTGAGGGCAGAAGGACACGGTGCCACCTGTGTGGGGAAACAGGCCACTTGAGAGCGTTCTGCCCTCAACAGAATAGAGGGAACCGTGGAACTCCCTTACTACCAACACCAGGTCCCCACAAGCCTCAACAACCAAACCAGGGATGAACAACAATAAAAGCAGTTCCAACCCCGACAATAACGGCATCATCAACAACTTGAGCAAAACCAGTAAATGCCAAAAGATCACCATCACTAGCAACAACAGCAACCACAGAAACTCCAGGAACAACATCAACACCTGCTACAGCAGCAGCACCACCAACACAGCAACACCACCAACAACAACAACGCTAGCAATAGATGCACCACCACCGCTCTCTTCAACAGCAGAAGGAGAAAAGCTAAGGGACACACACAGTATCCAGGATCTCTGCCAACGAATCTTTTCCACACCATTCCACTCCCCGTTTACCCCAAACCTAAATACTTCCATTCACGCACACCCAGATTCCACAGACACGGATTCCTCTACAACGCGCAGCCAAAATGTAGGGGACCCCAAAAGCCAAAAATACAATAAAGGCACAGTAAAGCATCATACCCCACATCAACACACACATACCAAAAAATATATCGAACACACCCACAACAGAAACAGGCACACCTACAACATCACCAACCCCTCCAACACCGTATTTGTCACCACATACAATGCCATCACATCCAGCTTAACTAACGCTACCACAACCGCAACACACCGCGAAAAGAAAGTACCCCCAACAACAACAACCAACCACAAAATACCAAATTTCGTGGGACGACCCGACCTGCAACGGCCCCCGGAGATTGACGCCGTTTGTTTCTTCTCCAAAGAGTAGGTTGTATAAATGTGCGTAGCCTGGAGTCGCCCTGGAGACAGGGGCACTTGCTCAACGACCACCGGTCACTAGCTATGGATGCGACAGCAGTCAGTGGATCCAGGAACTCCGACACACGCGATCTAGCCCCCATCTTGGATGATTTTGAGATCTACGTATGTCTCAGTCGTCCTGAAATGGGCGGCGGGGTAGCAGTGCTGTTTAGGAAAGGCCTGTATCTTGAGGTACGGACAGTCTTCCTGGACCTAGAAGGTAAGTTGGTGGACCTGGATGTGAGCAATAGCGAAGGTTGGCCTTTCAGACTAGTGGCTGTGTACACCCCAACAGGGCAGGACAGCCAAATTTCTTCAGACGTTTGGAGCTTTTCCTTGGGACGTCTCGCTCTTTAGTTCTAGTGGGTGATCGTAGAGGGGGTGTAAAAGCCTCACGAACCTCCTCATCTGCTTCCAACTGTCAGACAGATACCGACTCAACTTCCCAGATGCGCCAAACGAGGACATAGGCACATAGCACCGGGTCTCACAAATCGTAGCTAGATAGAATATTCTGTAGGCCAGTAGACAAAAGTAGCATAGGTTGTCCATTTTTTTAAATCGTCGGCTACACAGACCATAAATTTGTGATCTGCTCGGTCGACCGCGATAGGATCCATAAGCAGGGCTCTGGGTACTGGAAGTTGAACTCGTCTTTCCGTGCGCGTCAAGAATTCAGAAACTGTGTTAGCTAGTTAGTCCATCGGAGATTTTCGGGTGCATTCGTCAACAACCGATGGTGAGTAGCCCTCACAAGGGCTATTAGAGTAGAGGCGGTAGGGTTTAGCAAGAAAATAGCTTTAGAGGAATCTAAAATAGAGGAGGACCTAGTCAGGAAGTTAGAAGAGGCGCTTAGGAATGGCATAGCGACTGACGTATTGGCGGCAAGACTGGCTCTCGATCAATTCTTTAATGCCAATCACGAAAGTTGCGTTGTCAGAGCTAGAGCGCATGCGCTCAGACATGAGGACGGGCGCATGCTACACGAATCCAGGCAGATGTGTTCCGTATTTCAGCGGCACTTCCCCGATCTGTACGGAGCGTGCGGTGTGTCGGAGACGGGGGCGGACTTCACCGCCTATCTCGGCAGTATGCCGCGCCTCTCATCCAGGGACGCGGAGTTCTGCGAAATGCCGATAAGAGCTGAAGACATACGTGACGCGATGGCAAGCAGCGCAAGGGAGAAGTCTCCGAGGTTTGATGGTCTGCCTTTCGAGCTTTATCTCTATATGCCAGACTTGTTCGGTAAATTCTTGACCGATGTTTACCACAACTGGCAGCAGAACGGGAGAATACCCAGTGCTGTGAGCCGTGGTGTGGTGGTGCCGAATAAGGAAGGACCCGAACAAGGGGGACGTAATTGACAATTTTAGGCCCATAACTTTGCTGAACGCAAAGGTGTTAGCTAAGAGGTTGGCGCTTGCCTTCGATAAGTTTGTCGGTGATGCGCAGACATGCGCTATCCCGAAAATATCTATCCATGACAACCTCCACCTCACGCGCTACATCGCAGAGAGGGTAGGGAAGGAACCTGGCATGGGTTGTGTCCTAATCAACTTAGATCAATCAAAAGCTTTTGATAGGGTAAACCATCAATACTTGGAGACTGTCCTCGCGGTGGCCGGTTTCGGTCCCGTCTTCAGAGGCTGGACCGCTGCAATGTACAGCGACATCTATTCGGTAGTCAAAGTAAATGGCCACCTAGCGGAATCGTTTAGCATCGCTCTTTCTGTTCGTCAAAGATGCCCACTCTCACCGCTTTTGTACATGCTGGCTCTCAAGCCATTACTAAGGAAGTTGGATATTTCGGGGGGCATCTCGCGTGAACTAGGATGCGGTAGGTTCGTGTCGGCTTATGCGGACGACGTCACAGTAATATTAACCGACACTTTGGACATCGAGAAGGTCAGCACTACTTTACGAGTACGAAGCGGTGACAGGAGCAATGATTAATCGGGACAAGTCAGTGGGCCTGCAGCTCAGTGCCTGTAGGGGCAGGTCTATGTCAACCGACAGCGTTGTGAGGCGCTGGACAGAAGGACCAGTTAAATTGCTCGGTGTCTGGTTCGGTCCAGTCATCCAGGTGGACAAGAACTAGGGTGAGATGACGAGCAGGGTGGCCAGTCTCACGCAGAAATGGGCAGAGAGGAAGCTGTCCTTGAATGGTCGGGCGGAGGAGGCGAATGCTAACATCGCTTCCGTCATCTACTATCGGCAGACTGTCGTACCTTGCTCTGCTTCGTGGCTGTCTTAGTTGGAGCGCTTGCTCTTCCGCTTTCTGTGGAAGGGTGTGTTCCGTTCGTCAATCGGTCCATCTTTTGTCAATAGCAGCTGAATGGAGGACTGGGCATGCCGTGGTTAATGATGCGTAGGCACGCACTGAGGCTGCGACATCTCCAGCGTTTCCTTAACGGTGAACTGGTGTGGGGGCAGTTCGCCAGACGGGATTTTCCGCAGCTCGTCTCATTGACTTGACGGTGCTACAGTCCTGGATCAAGCGTAGACCGAGAAAGGGCACCTGGAGTGACGGCAAGCGATCACAGCCCTCTACCAGTCGGCAATGCGGTCGTTGGTAGTTCCACAATGGAGTTTTATATGGGATCGACTATCCCCTTCCCCCAAAATTTCTGGCCTTTGTACCCATTATAGAAAGGATTATTATTATTATTGATAGTGATCTGGTCCTCCTGATACAGGGGATCCTCTAGGGATAATCAAGGAACCCCACCGTCTGAGATCTCACATAACGCCAAAGGCAAGTGCCCTCTCCAATTCCTTTTCTCCGACTTACAGGTATACAGTTAAAGCGGTACCATCCACTCTTGCCATTTCCCCCCACCTTTCAATAAATTCAATCGAGGACTGCACCTCTCTCTCCACCCTCACTTTCCTGTTCAAGTGAAACTTGGAAAAGTCAATGAGACCTCTACCAAAAAGAAATGTATCCGTCCTCATGCCTTTCAACCTCGTCCACCATACAACCTCTTTTGCCACGGCCACTAAGCAAAGGAAGATTGCCTTACTAGCGATGATTAAACTTTCAGTGATCTTATTTAAGTCACCTTTACTGAGCCACGTCCATGATGCCTCCTGGTCTTTTAAGCGTTTAGTTTCACGGTGGAACTGACCATGTAATTCCATGCGGAGTAGTGTCTCTTCTCTCTTGCTGGCTATCCGTGAACGGAATCGGAATTTTTGCTATTATTATTATTATTATTATTATTATTATTATTATTATTAAGGCGGCGAGCTGGCAGTGTCGTTACAGCGCCGTGAGAAATTCTTAGCGGCAATTTTTCCGATTATACGTTCTGAGTTCAATTGCCATGAGGGTCGATTTTGCCTTTCATCCTTTCGAGGTCGATAAAGTTAGTACCAGTTATGAACTGGGGTCGATAAAAATCGACTACTCCCCTCCCCCCAAATTTCCGGCCTTCGTGCCTAGTATAGAAAGGATTATTATTATTATTATTTCATTTACGCACAATAGATTAGACGGATGGAAAAAAGTCCTAACACCGGACTACCAGAAGTAACGTTAGATGCCAAGAATCTTACAAAGTATCCTAACTGCTCCTATTACTACAGTTTTCTGGAGTTGCACTAAAGTAGGTTTTAAGCCTATTTCAGGTACCCGTCTGTTCAAATATTTAGAAATAGTTCCTAATGCACCTATAACTAGAAGGATACATCTTACGCGAAATTTCCATAGCCTATGTTACTCAATGGCTAGGTCCTGGTACTTAGCTATTTTCTCTATACCTCTAACATTAACTTTCTTATCATTTGGAACAGTAAAGTCAACTACCTGACACTTTCTATTTTCATTGTGTACTACTACGAAATCAGGCCTTCTAGCTTCTATTACTCTGTCAGTCTGAATGTTAAAATCCCAAAATATTTTATACTTCTTACTTTCTAGCACTTTACTAAGTTCATGTTCATACCATTTATCAGTATGGTCAAATCCTAGCTTTCTACAGAACTCCTAGTGGATTATTCTCCCTAAGTTGTCATGTGTTTTCTTGTATTCTTTCTGTACCAGCATGCTACATTCCCTAACTGCGAGTAACACTTTCTTCATTTGATTTACATAACCTACATTGGCAATCTAGCTGATTTTTGTCTATCCGAGCTTTTATTCAGTTAGTCCTCAACGCCTGATCTTGTGCTGTTACTAAGAAACTTTCCATCTCTGGTGTTTCTCAAACAATCTATTATGTTGATACTAATCTACTTTTTTCTGAAATCTGGAAAGCTTACATGCTATTGCTCTGATGCGCTGTTTCAGATTATTCATGACTGTCCCAAATCCATTCTCTTTGACTAAGTATTATTTCTCAATAGAAGATTTAAATCTTGTGCTTCCTAACTTGTCCTGTTTTCAAGCTTCTATTCAACTCAGATCTTGTCTTAAAGTCTTAACTTTAATTTTCTAATCTCCTCTTCCACATCTGCTCCTTCCTATTCTTTCCTTGATGAATATATAGTCTACTAGCAACTACTACCCTTCCTGCATATATCAATAGGTTAGTGCCACCTATATTTCTAGTATCAATCCTACTGATAACAGACTCTTCTTTGCTACTGATATCTAGCAGCTTATTTTTATTAACACCTTTTAATGCTGGTAATCTTTCTCTTTCTTCTTAACTCATTGCTGCCTTCAATTCATCTAAAATCGTCTGATCTTCCTCACTTAAGTCGCTGATGTCAATTTTCCTTCCTGATTGGTAGTGTTATTATGTTTACTTGTAGACTCTTCCTTGGCTTGAACTATATCACTTATGCATCTTGCTTCATCCCGGTTTCTGTTGTTTAGCTGTTCAACTTCTTGGTCTTTCTTTTTTAATTGTCTTGCGATATCTTCTACCTCCAATTCTGTCATCTGCTTATTTCTCCTAATAGTGTTAGCTTGGTCCACTACATAAAACATAACTTTTTTAACCAAAGTGCTAACATATGTTTCGTGTAACCTCTTTTTTTAAATTCAGCCTTGACTGAATTAAAATAAAATATTTTCTTCACTCTCCTTGTATACTCTCTACTTGTAATCTGTTTTATCACTTCATATTTTATTTCATCTGCCTCCAATAATTTCAAATACTTATTCCACTGTCCTTGCTGAACTGATTTCATTGTTTGCCCATCTGGCATTTCAATTCCTTGGCTTCCTTCAAATCTTCCTCGTTCCATTTTCAAAATAGCGCATTTTCTGATCCCTAAGTCCATAACTCCGTCATTTGAGAAAATGCAAACAGTATGCACAAGACTTTCAAGCTTCTTCTCACTTTTCGCATAACATTTTATATCATCCATAAAAAGGAGATAATATACCTGACCATATCCTTTTCCCAAATCATAAGCTATTTTGCCCAACAATATCATGCTGAGCGGTATCATGGTCAATACGCATAATAATGGAGATAAGGCATCACCTTGAAATATGCCACGTCTGATGTTCACCTTCCCAAGTCTTTGCTTTCCTCCAATCAATTCAATATTCCAAAGTTTCATACTTTTATTGATCATTTTCTGTATATTTTCTGTCTCTCCAAACATGCTCATTATTTTACTTATCCAACTGTGCAGTGCCATGTCATATACTTGTTTTGTAATTTAACCGTGCTACATTCAATCCCGTCAGTCTGCGTCTACAATTTCTAACTATAATTTTATCAACTAACAACTGGTCTTCTCTTCCTGCATCACTTCTGTTCCACTTGAAATAAATTGTTACTTTCCAGATGATAATATAGCTTCTCCGCCTATACACCGGCCATAAGCTTCCATATAAGTGGTAAACAGGTGGAAAAGTTTAATCCAATTTACCTTTCAATGGGTCCTTAGGGCATAACAACTTTCGTCCACTTGTCAACCAGGTATGAGCGTATATATGATGCAGGCATTCATCAATGTATGTTGCGATCCTTTCATGCAAATGTGTAAAATTCTCCAACTAATAACCTTGTACTCCATCCAGGTCTGGCCCTCTGCAATTTGGTATTTTTTTCAACTTCAGATTACTTCTAACGTCCTTTTGTTTCGGTAAGTTGCAAGTTGTCTCTTCACCTCATGTGCTTTCCAAATCTCACTGGCCTGTTCCAAAGTTCTCTCCAAAATACTTTACTTTCTTCTTCATCAGGAATCACTTACTGATGTTGTTCCCCCTGTATTTCATCAAAACGACGCCTTCTATTTGATTGAAACAAACTATTCTGTTCAAAACCTTTGCCTCGAACATCTTACTCTTTTAGTTTGGCTTTTAACATCGCCACCTTTGCAACAATTCTTTATGTGCTGTTTAATTTCTTCTCTCTTCTACCCTGTACTCTCCATTTAATTTTCTAAACAAGAGGAGACACGTGAGATAGAGGGTCGCTGATGAGGTCATATGATGTGGGACGAAAGAGCTTTGACAAAGAAACTAAAATAATAATAATAAAGCTGAAGTGAAGACCAAATATATAGTTCTCGTGTCTCATTAGCAAAACATGATCATCCCCAAATATAACAATATTCTAAAAACAATATCCGTTTAATTCCGTCTCAAGGACAATATTTACATGAAACATGCGCACAAAAATAACTGCATTAGCCATTAGCCGCACGCACTGTACATCAATCTGATAGAAGTTATCTTTCCTGCTTCTGCTGTGGATATCAGTGTAAGAAATAGACAATACAGTGAAAGGAATATATAATGGCTATCCTAAAATACTGCATTCCGTTGGAATAATGAGTACATGTCCGTGTATGCTGCATGGGCCTCAATTAAGTGCAGGCATGATATATTTGTAATAATTGGTATATGGGTCACACCTATGTAACTGGCTAACAACCTGTGTGCTATAGGTCTGCCAAAAGCAATAATTATAAACCAGACAACAATAAGTATGCAAGTTTAGGACGTTGTCCTCTATCAAAGTGTGAACTTAAACTGGAGTTTCAAAATTATAGACAGTTAATTTAATCTATACAGCAAATCATCTTATACGCACACAATGTCTGTATCACAATGATAAAGAATTCCAACAAGGAAAAATATAATTGTCATATATTAAATACTAAAAATTGAATAAACCCTATTCACAGCGATACTCATAGACAAATTCTGTGAATATGCATGAATAAGCATCTGGAAAGATTTTCATTAAAATGTTCACCATTATCAACATAGGTTCTAGGTGCCAACAGTATTATCTCAAAACTGAAAAAGTTATATAAGTATGTGAAATTGCAATAATAAATTATTGAATGTAAATCATAGAGAAAAAGTATATATGGAAACCTATACGTAGATTGATTGATTAAAACATGAAGTATAACTACGAAGGAAAATTGGAAAATATCACAAAAGAGCAAAACAGAGAGAGAATCAATGAGGTTACTGGAGATTAACAATTATTGTTTCTGCTATACCATAGAAAACTCTGGTTATCAAATCAATGAATTAGATTAGAAACAGCATAACTGTCAACATTATTGTGGATGTAGATATTTCTATTTACCGGTTATATTTTAGGCACTACATTACAGACTGACGTTGATTATGACACTAAGGAATTAGATAGACTTCATGGTGGTTAGTGTGAGGTTTTTGAGAAATACCTAGACATTACTTCATATTACGTACTGTTGTGGTGACGAACAATAACACCCCTGTGGAATTGACAGTAGTCTGTCCGGATGTTTATAAATGTGACGTAATTCTAGGTGTTGAATGGCGTTTAGAGCTTTGCAGTTTGAAGTAGTCATTTTGTACGTTGTGCGAATATATCCCCCACCCCCACACACCGTTTCGTTACTTACGTATCCTAAAATACAGGATACAAAACATACACTTTAAAATTCTGACATTTAAAGATTATTTACAAGGTTTTCCATTATCTAATTAAACTAGGAAAAAGAAGTGAGAAAAATTCGTAAATTATATATTTACAGTTGAAAATAATTTCAAGAGCAGAATGACATTCAACAAAAATCAAAATAATGTATTTTTGTTTTGCGTTTACAAAATAGTTTTTACGATACTGAACATATTTTCTACTCCGACATCTTTCTAATAAAAAAAATAAAATCGCAAACATATATTATATTGTAAAATGAAAGAAAGTGCTTTGCTTTCATTGAAAGTTACATCATATAACATCTTTGAAAAGAAAGAATAAATATAATTCCTTATTTTTATTTTAGTATGTTTAGTTAGTCTTCTTTTCATAAGCATGTGTACCTAATGTCCTGTTACAGAAAGTGTTCATTATTCTCGTAAATGCGTTGTCCATATGTTTTGTTAAAAATACGGTTGACCTAGTCAAGGATACACTTCCACACCGGTAACAATATTGGCAGTTATTAGCGTGGCAGCGAACCAGCAGAGTGGTTCTGGACAGTACACACACACACACACACACACACACACACACACACACAAACGCACACACACACACACAAATACATACACACATGCACAAATGCATACAAACACACATACACACATACACACACATATATATATATATATATGTATAGAAATATATATATATATATACACACAAACATACAAATATGTGTATACGAATATATGTGTGTGTGTGTGTCTTTCTGCGCGTGTGTGTATGTATATATATGCGTGTATTTCTGTGTGTGTATGTATATATATATATATATATATATATATATATATACATAGAAATACATAAGCAACATTCTCCCCCTGCATACATTAGCAATACGTCACACTCCAACACTTCAAAGAAGATCTACCAAATATTCCGCAGCTGCAACCAGGATAAATATCTCTTCCTCTGGAC
>JAOPUL010434508.1:0-11449 GCA_027564515.1 Octopus rubescens | reverse complement strand
TTATTATTATTATTATTATTATTATTATTATTATTATTATTATTATTATTATTATTATTAAGGTGGCGAGCTGGCAGTTACATCGCTGGACAAAATGCTTCGTGGCATATCTTCTGTCTTTACGTTCTAAGTTCAAATTCCGCCGAGGTGACTTTACGTTTTACCCTTTCGGGGTCGGTAAAATAAGTACCAGTTGAGCACTTTTTCCTCATCAACTTTTTCAAGTTCAATGTTAAAAGGAAGTCAGGGTAGAGAGCGAAGTGCTGCCTCCCAACAATTTTGTTAAAAGGTGGGTGAATGTAGCACGAATGGCCCGAGTAAACGGGCCTAGTCTAAGCATGCCGCTCAAGAGCAAGCATATACGTAAAGGAAAGGACGCAATTACTCTATAGGTCAGGGTGATTGTGTTTTTTGGGGGGTTTCCTTGAGCAGCCTTTAGAAGTTTCCCACTTTAGGGAATATCATTTTTATAATTTCTATATTTCTTTGGAATTTTTACACGATTCAATCACACTGTTTTGTTATTGAATTATCCTTTACCATCTCCAATCCTTTATATGAATCCTCAGTAGTCAATAAAGAAAAGATTATTATTATCATTATTGTTATTATTAAAGCGGTGAGTTGGCAGATTTGTTAGCGCGTCGAAAGAAATGCTTGACAGCATTTCTTCTCGCATTTTACAGTTCAAATACGCCGAAGTCAACATGCTTGTCATTCCGAGGTAAATAAAATAGTGTGTCAGTTAAGTACTGGGACTTCCATCTAAATAAGAAACCTTATCATAATTATTATTATTGAGTGAGAGAGCAGCCAAGTTACGCTGGGGGTACACATATATGCAGCGCCATATACCCATAATGACTAACCATCTGATAAGGATATTCCAGGTACATATATCACAACCCTACGTGCGCGACATAGTGACCTCATATCAAGATAAGCAGGGCTTAACCTTGCAGGTGTGTTCCTATTAGAATTTTCTTTACCTCAAGTAGCCTATCCTGCTCAAAAGATCCTTGAATAAAGGCTGTTTAAGAATGCTGAACGAAACACCGATGTTTCCAAGGGCGAATTATGAAAACCTCAAAGAAACCCTCTCAACACATGGCATGGATGTTCCCCAACTACTCCTGCTAGTGATCAGAGATGCACACATCTTTCACCACTAAGGGACATGCTCAACTGGTTAACCTCAAGCAACTGACAAGCAAAAATGTGCTATTGAACTGAATATTTGCTGTAGCCCATCTTTTATACCAAGACAAAACATATGTTAACACTTCCAATTAGTTTATGATCAGAAACCATGGGAGCCACTGCATGGTATTGCATCAGGACATTTATTATTATTATTATTATTATCATTATTATAACATTTCTCAGACTGATGGTGTGTCGATATCTTTTGATCAGGAGCGGGGTAATAACTAATAACCATGGGTCCTGTCATGCTTCTCATTCCAGTTCCATTGACATAAATCTTCTCAAAATCCTGGCCGTTCCAAGTAGTGCTGTTTTCTGAAGCATCTCAATCTTGATTGTGAGTCTAAGTTTACCATGCCATTTCTGCAAATTGATTGTCACTGTTCCAAGTGCCCCTATCACAGCTGGTATAATCATCACTTTCCTCAGTTGCTACAAAAATGCTATCTCATGCTTCAAATCTTGGTACTTATCTACTTTGTCCTTCTCTTTCTCTGCCACGTGGATATCTCCTGGGACAGTGATGTCAATAAACCAGCAATGTCTTTCTTCTTTCTCAATTAGTATCAAATCAGGTCTTCTTGTTTCAATCACGTCATCTCATTGCACACTGAAGTCCCATAGGAATATTGAGTGTGTACCCCCCAGCAAAGTGACGCTGGGGGTACACATATATGAAGCCCAATATACCCATCGCTTGGTATGGTAAACTTGGACTCCCATGTCGTTTTCCATTACAGCTAGAGGCTCGTGTTCATACCATTTGTCAGCTCGTTCCAAGCTGTATTTCATCACATAAAGACGAATGTACAATTCAAGCAACATTGTCATGTCGTTGTCATGCCGTCTCTTGTATTCCCAATGTGCCAGAGAGCTACATTCACATACAATGTGGCTTGTAGTTTCTCCAGCCTTTCCACACATTATGCACAGTGGTGATTCGGTCGTTTTGTCTGGAATGTTACGTAGTTTGACCTTAACGCCGGCTCCTGAGCAGCGCAGATAAGAGCTTCTGTTCCTTCCTTCAAATCTCCCTTCCTCATCCAAGCCCATGTGTCATGCTTATCGATCTTTTCAGCATTGGACTCTTTGACGATTCCTCTTAGGAACTGTCCATACATCACCTTGTCTTTCCATCCCGTAGTCTTCTTTTCAACTTCCTTTTTTTTCTGAACTCTTCTTTGTTGGTGCACGACTGTTTCCACGATCCCAGCTAATTTAACTCCCACGAGAAATGGTTCTGCACTGTTCCGGATATACTATCCAAGACTATTTTCTTCACTTCATATGTGCAGTCTTCAGAACTTATCAAACCTCCGCCTCCTTCTTTTCGTGGTAAGTATATCCTATGTACGTCACTTTTAGGGTGCAAGGCTTCATACATTTTCTTCAGCGTTTCATGGTCTGTCTGGTTTATCTCTTCTTTTGTCCATTTAAGTAGGCCCGCTCCATATCGTAGTACTGATACCGCCCAGTCATTGACGGTAGTTACCTTATTTTTTCCAATTCGTTTTGATTTGAGGATCAAACACAGTCGTCTCATATACTCTTTCTTGTGTAAATTAAATTTTTCATTTCCTTTTCTTGTATTCTGTCAGTCTCTAGGATGCCAAGGTACTTATACCCACTCTTTTCAATGTCCTTCTGACACTTCCGTCTGGCAGTTCTATCCCTTCTGTTTTCACCACCTTTCCTCTTTGAAGTATTAGGACTCCACATTTCTTTATCCCGAGCTCTATTCCTATGTCATCACTGAAAAGGTGTACTGTTTTGATCAACGAGTCCACCTGTCTTGTTCTTCCCAAACAACTTCAAGTCATCCATGAACAACAAACGGTTGGTTTTAAGGTCCCGTGGTCCCCACACATAACCAAGGTCGGTCTTTCTCAGTAGAACAGAAAATGGAATCATGCACATGACAAACAGAATTTGTGATAGGCTATATCCATGAAATTCCCCTCTTGATTGTGACCTCTCTCAGAGTTTTACCACATGACGTTAAATCAACCTTCCAATTTTCCATGCTCTTTCGGGACCAGGGGCTCTCCAATTAGGGATTTTGCGACACTGCGTTCTGATCGTGATCATGATCTCTTCTTGGACAATACCAGTTGAATCTAGTTTTAATTCCCTAAGCCAATCTGCATCTAATGTATGCGTCTTCCACAAGTTACTCCTTCTGCATTTGGGATTACTTCCTCTCGGTCTCTGCCATTTAGTTCCTGGAACAGCTTCCTTTGGCCTTCCAGAAAAAGTCTATTTTGCCTGAACCGCTTCACTCGTTGTTCGTAGTTCTTGACTTTGGCAGTTTTAGCCACCAGTCTCTGTTTTAGCTCTTCCAAAACTCTAGCTAGTCCCCTTTTCTTTATCTGCTTTTTGTACTCTAGTTCTCTGTACTTTCCTGTTGAGGTCAGTTGGTTATTTTATTCTCTCTCCAATAAGTTGAAGACTCTTCTGAGCAATTTCATGGAGTCTTCGATTCTTTTCCACCATGGTCCATCATTTCTCCTGCTTTTTCTATCTTTCACTTCAATCACCTTTGCTGCATATGTAATGACTGCTTTCATAAGATCATTGATATATGTAACATTCGTTACCTCCACATTTCATTCTTCCTCTGTCAATCTTCTTGAAGTTCCTCTTTTCTGCAAATTCTCTCTTCTTTGCAATCTCTATGATATCTTTGAAAGTTTGTTGCTCTTCTTTGCTTAATTGCTCTATATGTGTTGATGTTATGTCATTTTCAGGTCGGGTTTCATTTCTATCTTCCTCTTCGGTAGTTTTATCACCCATCTTTTGTAGATTATGTTCATTTTCAGTTGGCCCTTCAATTTGGACTTCACTGATTTTTCTCCTTATGTTTTCCAGCTCTATCCCGGTTAACCGTTGGTTTTTGCGGATTGCTCGCTCTAGCTTGGTCACTCAGTCTCTGTTCCGTTGTTTCAAAGAGGCCTCTCTCAGACCAATCCCAGAACATCCTCTGTCTATATCATCTCTTTAGAGTTCCATTTTCATCAACTGGTTTGCTTCCGTAATAGCACTCCATGACAATAGAATTTATTCCATACCATCATCGCAGTCTTTTTATGACGGTCGGATCCACCTTGCGGAGCAGCAGAACATCTACCGGGCATAGCACCTTCACCTTTGGTTCCAGTCCCATTAACGTCGTTATTTGTTTAATGTGTATTCGTCACTTACACTTATTCATGATGTGTGTTTTTTGGTTAGCCACCAACCAGTGTTTTTTTAGAGACTCCATCTCTAAATCCATAATCAGCCAAGACTGAAGAGTTCTTTCTGCCCATGGGGAAAGCTATCTGTCCCAGGTTTTAAGTTTATTAAGTTTATTAAGTTAGAGAAATGTGGGAGAAGCGTGGTACTAAATATTCATAGAACTGTCCAGCAAGAAACTAATTTGCGGACAGTTCTATATAAAATAATTGGAATGAAAACCAGAAAAGTAGAGCAGCAGTAAATCGAAAAATGTTTAATACTAATTTGGAAGAACGAAACTTAAATAACCAGGGGGAAAAGGTAAGGGACTATCGAAGTGAGGCTCACCTTAGAAGAGGAGGCCAAATATCAATCGACAGCCACCATAACGAGTAACGAACTCACCCTCAGAAATAAACATCTGCTGGTTGGTGGCTGCGATTCTCTTCGACATAGAAAGGAAAACCACCATGCAGCGAATCCAGAGATTAACAAGCAGAAAGGGTTAGGGCAGATGATGCAGCTATTAATAAAATCAGACCAGCCTAACGTCAAAGCCATCTCGGACTGCATAAGCCTACCGGATGGCACAAAGCTTCACGTGGCGGTTGAATGCAGGAAACCAAGATGTCACTTGTGCGGGGACACAAATAACCTCAAAGCTTTCTACCCACAACAAACGAGAAAAGTAAGCCCTCTCTCCCACACTTTTGCCGACACCAACACCACCACAACAACAACAACAACACCAGCACCAGCAGAGAAAGGGGACCGCCACAGCTGCGTAAATAACAGTAGCAGTAGCAGCAACTGCAATAAAAGCAACTGCAATCACAGCAACACCAACAGCAGTAGCAGCAATATGAACAAGAACAACAGTGGAAGCAACATCAGCACACAAAAGTAACACCTCACTAACAAATCAGACAGTAGCAAAGACAACATCCCCAGAATTCACCAAAACAACAACAAAAAACAGCCAAAAGCTCCTCAGGATTTACCGTGTTTTGAACAGTCAGACATGCCCTGCTGTGAGGAGGATAGCAAAGGGTCTAAATGGCAAATATTAGGTAGACAAAATGAAAGAAAAAGAAACAAGACCGCTCTTACATCAACACATAAAAACTGGCAGGTATGACCAGAGTGGGGAAACACCTTCAAAAACAAAGACACAAATACCTACCTCACCAGCAGCCACACAAGTACCCTCAACAACAATATCATCCCAATCACTAACATCACCACCACCACTATCACAGACACCACTATCGCAAACACAACCCAATTCAAACACACAATACGCATATCGCATTCCCCAACAGCAGCAACAGTCAAGCATAATAAATTATACAGCAATGAATACAAACAACAACAAAAAACATGGAACACATATAACCATACATACATCACACACACCGATTTCATCACACCAGCAAACAACACCCCGAAACACATAAAGGTAATCCAAACATCACGAATGACGTACACAAACTTAAAAGCCAAAATATCCTGAAGTCGAATGGGGTTTCAGGAGATATATCAATACAAGACTATATAAAGAACTGTTCGTGGAAACATCCACATACACCTATGGGGAGGGAACATCCATCCCCTCCTCACCGATTAAATTACTGTGAGAAGACTTTTCCACTTCTATACCGAAATCTAACATGGCCTTGCTCAGAGTAGGCAGTATAAATGCACGTGGTCTGGGGTTGCCTTGGAAACAAGGCCACCTACTCAACGACCTCAGGTAACTAAGTATCGATGCAATGTCTATCAGTGAATCCAGACTCTCCGACCGACAAACCTTCATGTCCATTTTCGGTGAATGCGAGATGTATTTATCTCGTTGTCAACTGGGAAAGGGAGGTGGAACTGCGGTGTTGTTCCGGAGAGGCTTGGATCTCAAGATAAGGACTATTTTCCTGGATCCAGAAGGTAAGTTTGTGGTTCTGGATGTGAACTGTAGTGACGGAGGTGCCTGGTGGCTTTTGTGCACCAACAGGAGCAGGAGAACCTGATTTATTTAAAGGTCTGGAGGTTTTCGTTGGAACATCGCGACCTGGGCGATTCGAAAACGCTGTCTTGGAGCTACGTTTGGCGTGTGTGGGGCTAGCCTATAGAAGAGGGGGCGGTAAAAGCCTCGCAATCCTGCTCAGGTATAGTATATCCCACTGTCTGACAGGTACCGACTGGTTTTCCCGAATCTTCCGATGTGGAATGGGACAAATCGCATCTGGTCACCCAGTTCATATCTATACTGGGTATTCTGTAGGCCAGTAGATAAGGATAATATAGATTGTCCACTTTTCAAACAGGTCGGCTACATAGATCAGAAATTAATGATCTATACGGTCGATCTAGATAAGCTTAGAAGGCAAAGACCCGGTTACTGGAAGCTGAATGCGTCACTCTCGGTGCGCTAAGCTTACAGAGACCACATTAAAGAATTAGTTAAGCGGGCGTTGACGGGGTCAATTGTCAACAACAACTTTTGGCCAGTGTTAGCTTGTCGTCGAGGAACGGATTGGCGATGCTCACGCATGCACAATCCCAACCAGTTCCATCCACGACAACCTCTACCTCATGCGATACAACATAGGAAAAATGGGTAAGGAATCTGGCATGGGTGGGGCTCTAATAATTTGGATCAATCTAAAGCCTTCGATAGGGTTGATTACCGATACTTGTTGGCCGATCTCAAGGCAGCCGGCTTTGGTCCCGTTTACCTTGTCTGGGTTGCTGCTATTCAGTATAACATATCAAGAATCGCTTGAAAACAAATAGAAGCATCGACAGCTCCACAGAAAAACAGTCAAAAACATAATGTAAAAGAAATTAAGCAAAATATTGCAATCGAAATCGCTTTCTGAGATTGCAAGAATGAAGTATTTTGTGCTTTAGAAAAGAGAAAACAATGGTGAATCTTTTAACGATATCAGAAAGAACCAAAAACATAAAACAATTACGCCGACGACGGTGACGACAACAGCAACAACAGATATGTCTATGCGGAATGCTTTGTGCAAAAAAGAAATCTTATGAAAACGAAACTCAGTTATAGAGAAAGCGTAATAGTGCTGTGTCACGTGACTTGTCTTATTGACTGTGGTAAGGATGAATTGACACACGTCTGTATCACAAAGAGAGACAGAGAGAGAGTGAGAGAAAGAGAGAGAGAGAGTGAGAGAGAAAGTGAGAGAGAGAGAGAGCCGTTTAGTATTGTTTCTCTAGGGCATACTAAACGATGCTCTGCTTGGCATTTACGACAGTATTTTGTCCATCAACTGAATCAGAGTCTACGGTTGAACCAAACTGGGGTTTCGTTTACAGCCTTGTATTGCAGTTAACACAGGGGTGATGGGAAACTTGACAGCAACATTGAACTCTAGATAGTTATCACATTTCGAATGCAACACGGTGGTGTCAAAGTGATAAAGAATGACATCATCTAGTGGTGTCTGCATGGTCTGAAAGTACTTATGATCCTGCAAAATCACAATGCTCTTCCAGCTGTATGTATCGTCGAGTATGCAAAAACACGCGCAGTAAACCTAGAGATAGGGGTGGGTGGTAATTTCCTCTGCTGTCATACTTATGAAAGCAATACCAACTTTTATCCCGAGGAAATGGAAAGGCAGAGAAAAAGAATGCCGAAAAGCAGTAGAATTACCACGACGACGACTACGACTACCACCACCAACACCAGCAGCTGCACCACCACCACCACCAGCAGCAGCAGCAGCACCATCACCACTACCTCCTCCACCACCATCACCACCACTACCACCACCATCAACACCACCATCACCAACACCACCACCACCACTACCACAACCACCACCAACATCACCACCACCACAACTATCACCGAAAAGACAACGGCGACAACGACAACAATACCGAACACAACAAAAAGTATCAAGTTCTAGTATTCCAATACCATTTAGAGTAAAAATTAATGAAGGATCAATGTCGATTGTCTCATTTTCGGTTCCAGAAACAGACAATGTCAAATGCCCTATACACGTCTGACAACGAGGAGCTAATGAAAGCTTGAGAGGAATTAGAAAATGTTTTGGTGAATATGAAAAAAGGAAATTGTTCAAACAGAATATGTTCGGCAAGAAAGTAAGAAGTTTGTAAAACATTGGCACCAGACTCCATCCAAGAGGATGGCAGGAATTTCACGGTCATCAGATTGTCCAATATTTCTCTAAGACAGAGATGAACTTCTACAAAACCGATAAAGAAAATGATATGTATGGGAAGAAAGGAAAACGGGGATGGAAAGAGCAGGATGTTGGTGAAGAATCACATCAATAACTTACTTTATGATGATATTGAAACATTTAGAATTTGAATGTATTTTGTGTAGCCAATCACCCAAACATTCACTGGTAATTTTGAACATAACAATCAAGTAATTAAGAGTTATGGTGATTATGGAGAGGACTATCTGTCCTTACATATCCCGTAGATAATCTCATTGATCTCAGACGTAGCCAAATGGTGATGGAATATTTTGTGTTAAAATCAATGCCGATTGGTGAGAAGACGGTCGATTATGTAGAGCGGGCAAATGACAGGATTTATAATATAAGCTGGATAATAAATATGAGAAAAACTTTATGTGAATAATCACTTGGCTATTGAGAGTTTTGTAGCCACCTCAACCTCAAATTTGCAGAAGGATATTTTCTGAAGGGAAGATTAACTGGATTGAGAGGGAAGGAAGAATTACGCAGTTAATAGGGGAACATCATCGATCCCGTCCTTATCTGATTCAGGTGATCTCAACCATGTGTATATATGTATGTGTGTGTGAGTGCTTGTGTGTGCGAGTGCGTGTGTGTGGATGCGTATGTATGTATAAATGCATGTGTATATGGGTGCATGTGTGTGTGTGTGTGAGAGTGTGTGTGTGTGAGAGTGTGTGTTGGTGCATGTGTGTAAGTGAGAATGTGTTTAGGTGCATGTGTGTGTATGTGTGTGTAGGAAAACGTGTGTAGGTGCATGTGTGTGTGAGTGTGTGCGAGAGTGTGTGTAGGCGCATGTAGGTGTTAGAGAGTGTGTGTAGGTGCATGTGTATAGGCGCATGTGTGTGTGTGTGAGAGAGCGTGTAGGTGCATGTGTGTGTATGACAGTGTGTGTAGGTGCATGTGTATGTGTGTATGTGTGTGTGTGAGAGAGACTTTTAGTTATCACGTTTTTAAAATTAAAATTTCTTGTTGATTATTGTATTATTTAATCTGTCCTTCGGGTAGAATCTTTCGTAACGTTTTGCAAGATATATGATTGTACGTTCCAGGAAATAGACAATGTAAGTCTCAGTTCCTATATATTTCATTCTTTTAGATCCATTTTAGCAAAGAGCAAACTATTTTAACCCTGGTATAACCCACGTAACATCTCGTTGATGTAGTTTTTTGTTTTGAGCACCTCTGTAATCTTCATGTAATATTCGGCCAAGGTATTATCGACGTTTAAAAAATCCACTTGAAAAGGAAGGATAAGGTAGGGCGGAGATGCTGCTACCAGTATATTTAGTGAACGGCAGATGAATGTGGTAGAGATGGCCCGAATGAGCGGACCTCCTCTGAGCTTGCGCCTGTTCACTGGAAATAACGGGCGAGAGTGAAGCGCCTCCAAGATCTGTAGAGATTTATGGTTTCTCCTGGCTGGTAATTCCACCTGTTTGAGAATTTATTTTGTTATCATTAGAGAACCTATTATTCACTGTGACTTATACCGGAGGTGACGGATCTCGCTTAATCCCGTGGCTGGTTCCGTATGTACGACTCTGTCAAGACCCCTCAAGGCTGATATGCATCTGGTGTTGTAGTTAACCGTTGCCGGGACGATTTTTCATCTTCCTCCGATTTGTGTTGTGTGTGTTTGTGTGTTTGTTGTGTGTGTACGTCTATATGAGATTCTATTCCGGACGAGAATCGAACTAATTTGCCTGTCAACGGTGTTTATACATTAGGTATGAGATATGAAAATATTATTGTTATACTATTTACAGGTATATATGTAAATATTCACTGTCCTTTGTTTTTGCATTGCTCGAAAAATTTTGTCAGCTTCTATGGCTAATGAAATTATTATTATTATTATTATTATTATTATTTTTATTATTATTATTATTATTATTATTATTATTATTATTATTATTATTATTATTATGAAGGTGTTGCACAGTATCCAATATTGTGATGTTGTAGATAATATTGTTTGTACCGGGAAGTTTATACTGTCTCTCAAGTCACAAGGACCTCAGACGGACACTACCCTGCGCAGTATGCGTGCAGTTCCAAGTAACACCGATTTTTGCCATACATCAAATTTGTAGGGTATTTCCAGCGTGTCCAAATGCTTCTTCAGGTTCGGTGGTATTGAATCCAATGCTCCGATGACAACAGGAACATCGTTTATGCTTGACTCTCGCAGCTGCCACATCTTGGCGATCTCAATTTTCATATCTCCATATTTGTCGAACTTTTCTCTTTCTTTCATGATGATATTTTGGTCTCCTGGCACTGCTACGTCAATTAGTAAGCACTTCTTTTTATCCTTCCGAAAAGTCACTATGTCTGGTCTTCGGTGTTCTACCACTGTGTCTGCCTGGAAGTCAAAGTCGCAGAGAATCCGTCTTGCAGTTCTCGCCCATTAACTATTGCGGTGTATATTGGTACGAAGCGCCCGCTACCTCATATCCATTCTAGCGGCGTATTAGCCAGTGCAGGTTTTGAGCTACCTTGCCGTGTCTGCGTTTGTACTCCCTCTGTGCAAGAGTTTCACAGGCACTCACAATGTGAGTCACGCTTTCTACCTTTTTCCCACACATTCTGCAGAGGTTCGTTGGACTTGCGTGGTAAATATCTCTTTCCACAGAGTTGGTATTTAATGCCTGGTCCTGAGCAGCGATGATTAGGCGTTCAGTTGTCTTCTTTAGATCACCTTTACTGAGCCACCTCCATGATGCCTCCTGGTCTTTTAAATGCTTAGTTTCACGGTGGAA